>JABUQX010084653.1:0-20000 GCA_015478945.1 Trachelipus rathkii
TGTTGGATGAGTGATGTGTGGTGTGTGTGGGTGCCGCGCTGATCGGCGCGTGAATATGGTTGGTTGGTCGTATCTGTGTGTGTGATATGTGATGTTAGTTATTGGTGTTAGTGTGTGTTATTAGGTAGTGTGTTGTAGTTATGAAATAGACTAACGTTACGAGAACTCATTATGTTTAGTACCATATTAAACATACAGGTAACTCTTATTCAAGTCCTTAATACAAACGTATTCATTACCCAATTTTAAATACAGTTTCATAAGTTACTTTAATTTTGATCTCGCTGTGATTACAAGCTACTTAACACACTCACACACCACACACACACACTCCATTCGAAACGCTATATATTATATATTATAGTAAGTATATATATATTAAGATATATCTAAGCTAATTGCTTAGATATATTAATATTTAATTATATATATATATATATATATATTATAATATATAGTATATATATATATATATAATATATATATATAATATTAATATATAGTAGCTATCTATTTATTAATGTATATATATATATATATATATATTAATATATTATATTATATATATATTATATATATAATATATATAATATATATGTATTATTGTACATATAAGAGTTTACACTTAAAACACGTGACCCTACTATATAACGGAACTATTAGAGAGCTCGAGTAGACTAAAAAATAATATTTTCACAGGTAAGCATATCTATGATATCATAATAGATGTTTATCTATATGGTAGTCGATAATGATAATTTTTTTTTTTTTTACTTTAAACTCTTAAACAACTGAAATAAGAGGACTAGATAATATTATATTTATATTAATTATTATAATATATATTATGTAAAATAGGTATATACAATATATAGGGCATTAAATGTAAGGGGGAGTACATAATCATGTATAATAGTACCGATTATGTTAGAGGGAAACTAACTAAGTGATTAAGTAGTATATGGGAGAGCGAGAGGACTTTTAAACTGAACACTAGAAATATTTTGTATACGCTATATACCAGATAAGGATATTGGTTCATTTGTGGCCTTTGCTATATGTATCTAACATTTTTGTCGTAAACAGTACTAAAACATTATCATGATTTGAGACCTACCTATATCTTTCTTGAGTATCTCTGTTCAGACTCGCCCTATTTTTTTATCTTTGAGATTAGTAGTTCGCATGGTTCTCTTACCTAATGAAACTCTTTTAAGTAGAGAGATCTCTTAAAGATAACTAGGTCTGTCGATCCTTAATTCTGTGAGAGATCCTTGTATTGTAAAAATCTTGACAGAACCCGGATTTTTTGAACAACGACACCCCGGCCAATTTTTTTGAGAAACCCGGATTTTTTTGAGAACTCGGATTCCTTTTTGAGCAACCCAAATTTTTTGAGAGCATCCTAAATTTTTTGAGAACCCATAATTTTTTGCACAGAACCCATAATTTTTTGAGAATCGCAAATTTTTGAGAAACCCTAATTTGTTTGGCAAGCCCTGAATTTTTGTTGTGAAACCCTAGATTTTTTCGGCAACAACACGGATATATATATTTACGTTGCTTAATATACCACTTTTACGACAAGAAACAATAAGAGACTTGCAAATGCGAATACAAACTAGGTTTGTCTGCCATTATGCATATTCCTGAAATTTTGAAATTTGAATTCATTATAGGGATGGAACGACAGGAGAGACTGAGGATTCAAATTGCGTCCTCTCCCCTCGATTGCTTTAGAGATACTGACCAGCTGATATATTTCCCTTCGGTTCTCCTTCTTCATACTTTTGTTCTCCCTAATCCGGTAAATTTTTATCTGTGATCTCTCTCTCTCTAGGGGCTTAGTGTCCTCTTCACTTACCTTCGGTCGCTCTTCGTCGTCTGCTTCTCTCTCCTTCATGTGAAAATTTCCTTGGCCTTTTTTAATTTCGGCAAGCTTCAACCGTAATTTCGCTCGGTGATGAGTTTCATGCCCTGCTCTCCCCTTTTTACAGCGTTAAACTTCCTCAAGAGCATGCAAGCGTCGCGTTCCTCAAGGATCTCTGACTTATCGTACAAATGGATAGTTATCTATTCACGTGCTGCGTTGGAGAATGCCAAGATTAAATATAAATTTGAGATTTTATTCTTTAATAGAGCGTTAGATGGAGAATAATTTATTGTCCATCTTATTCCAAAGTTCTACAGTATACACTGCAATCAAAATCTACAAGTATTAAGCATTGCCGGAGCTGCTATGCTAGAGCTACGCAATGAGGGATACTTCGCCTCTAAACTATATATATATTATATACCTAACCTACACCGTTATATATATAAACTATTAGTACTTTATATATATATTATTATTAGATATCTTATTAGTATAATCTGATGGTATAATTTATAATTTAAATACCATTATATTATATATAATTACTATAATATATATTATATATTGTGCTTGTCATAGCATCTGATGTTGCGTGGATAAGTGATTTTGTATTGACTTAGTTATTTATGAGCTATATTCCTATGTGCTTCCAGTGAATAGCTTATTTGAGTACAGAATACTGTACATCAGACTTTAGATGGTGATCGGTTCTTGGCTAATGTTATAGATAACTTTCCGCCGTTAAAATTTACAAATGCTCTCTATTTGTCCTTACGTCTTATTCAAGTCGAACAAAAATAGCTGTCGATAGCAAAATCTTTCTGCGTCAAACGCTGAGAACAACTGCTAAGAGTAGCACCCATATATTAAGACTTTCGAGTCCTCTCTTGTAAGATGAGGTATCATTACGGCAACCCTTTCGTATCTATAAACATTTGAAATCTGATAATTAACTCCTTTCCTATCTCTGAGTCTATTTTTCATTCTATTTTCGTACTTAGGAAGATAATTATATGTATGTAACACATCCATGCAACTTCCTCCTATAGTAGCTTACCTAGCAAACACATATTAAATCCAAATTTTCCCAAAGTTAATAAAGGAATAATGTCCTGGTCGACAATTATTGTAGCCACTGAGAAATTTACACTGCCAAATTTTTTTTTTTTTTTATTCTCACATTGATTTCTTGTTTTTGAGCTCACCATGTCTCTTCTTTTTATCTATTTTTATTTTTCTTTTCCTTTTATTATTTTTAATTCACTAGCCAGTATTCAAACGTTCTATATGCGATCTATCTAAACAGATATGAGCGCATTTTATACTTACTCTACACAATTAAACTTATCATCACACATCAAGAACATCAAACATATGTGTAAGCGAACGAACATTCAGAACATCTATTCTACATCATCCTTATCAAAGACACCAATTCAACACATGCCAACTATGTGACGAGCATTTATATTCGTTATACACGAACAGAGTCTCCGAGCACATGCACCTCCTACATTATAAACTCAAATTTAGCATTCACTATAGTTCACTCTATTCTGTGAGGTATGTTATTACGAGTCTATACATCCTGAATAGCCTTTTGACACCTCATTACCGTAGCCACATACGAAATCACAACACCTGTCATCTATCCTTCTCAAAAATGGTATCTATCTCATACTCATAATCTTGAGTAACCCACACTACGATCTAGTCCTGATCAATCTTAGCCATGTCTTTTGGTCTGCATTGAAATCGATCGATATACGAACACATAATCTTGTGAAGAAGTTGTGTGTACAAGTCTCATAGTTACGAAAGACGAAATCTCGAATGCTGTAAGGAAGCAAACTAACAATTTTTGTTGATGAAATAATGCGTACTTCTTCTTTTTACAGTGCTGTATATATCTTCTTCTTCTTGTTCTCTTGTTTTCACCTTGTGCTCATCATAATGTTATAGAACCATATTTTCTGCGTATCATACTCTGTAGATTCGACATATTTTGTCGACCCGAGTGAATAGGATAGAAGACAACAGCTTTACTAATTCTGGATCAATAACCTGATATTTCCACCTCCAGTCTGCTGATAAATAGGAAATTATACCGATAAGTTACTTTGTGAGAATTGCCCTACTCATGAATAGCAGAACTTCATGCGCTGTGAGAGCGTGAAACACTTCAGTTCGCAGAGACTAACATAAATGATTACGATGACTTGCATTGCGAAATGAGTCTTCCCATATGAACATACCAGTTAAACGTGAGTTAGAAACAGAGATAGATTATTGAATATCTAAATTGAGGCTCTTTTGTCTCATCTCATCTTAGTGCATGACTTTACGGCTCTTCTGGATCGTTATAGTGAGTTAGTTTTATTTGAACCTGATGATATTCTGCATAAGTGCCTGATTGCGAAATGGGAGGGCGAAGTAAAGAGTCATACTCATATGAGTCGATGTCGCCAATGAATAATTGGTAATCAATTCTCGCTGTTGGATTTTCTAGACCACGTATGATAATGGTGGTTGTATGCTGAAGCCGAAAGATTGTCAGGAGTTGGTCTCATTAATAGAGTGCCGGGAGGTAGCAATCATAGCTGGCCGCGCCTTTCCATTTGCTAAACACAGCTATATTAGTGCCATAGAATAGTCTTGTCAGTATGTCCTCGTCCAGACTTTTTTCAAGTCCTCAATAATCTTTTCTGAAACCTCGCCATGTCCTCTGACAGCACTAAGTTGAATAGCCCATACTCACATCAGGTGGAGAGTGTCCTCAGAAACTAGCTTACCTCCTCTCAGGAACTAATACAAGAAAGATATTGGATAGATACAGGCTGAATAGCGAGAAATATATGTGCGGTGTGATTGAGAATCAATTTTGTCTAGATTTGGAGCAGGGCAGCTCAGTCTTACCAGTCCACTTATGTGTTAACTGCAGTACCTTTGCTCCGAAGTCAACAAGCAAAAGATGACTTTGAATTTGTCGTTTCCTACTTTTAACTGTACCCATTATCTTCTCACACATATTGCTTGTGATTATATCACAGCCCATAGGCCTTTATGAGACCTTCTTATCTCCTTAAATCCTGGGATTTATGGTGACTTAGCATGCTAAAACATGCCTCCCTTGCTTTGACAATACTATGGACTATTTCGCCCAGATAGATACATCTCAATTTATATTAGCTACTGCATGTGACGTTGCTTGCTTAGTTAGTACTTTATATTCAACCACACCACAGCACTAAATTATTCTCAGGGCAGCTTCGTTAGCTATTTATAATTTTGTGTGCATTAATTTTCTTATCGTGAATCTCGCTTCTCTAAAATTTCCTAGGCTTCCTAACTATCGAGCGCGTGAAACACTAATGCACTTCTAGCGCATCAGACACATTAACCACATGTAAACCCATTTCGTATCTAGTGATTTGTACCTATCAAAAACTTCAGCGAGAACGGACTTAGGTAAATAATTTAAGTTATGCGATATTGCTAGTCTGGAACTTTATTTTCGAAGCTTTGTTAAGTGCGTGTGTCACTGGCTTTGTCTGATATTCTGCCTGAGGAGCGATAGCAGAATTAATTTGCTTTTACTCGTTCGTCACTCGTCACTCTACCTCGAACATTGCTATGCGTACTTGATGGTGCTAATTCTCTATCAGTTTTTTTCTGTAGTATTGTAATGGTCATAACTACTTTTATTTGTGTGATTATGATTCTGTGAACTGGTTGACTTCTTTATTTTTTATGTTTTATTTGATTTTTGTTCCCATTCACATATAGGTACCTTTTCCTGACTAGGCTTTTTTCTGAGTGCTTAGGGGCGCTTGCATATCTTTGCTTTTATCTCTGTCTCTATGTTCTTTAGATTGTCTTCTATGTGGATTTCTCTAGCTCGATGTTTTGTTTCTCTATGTGCTCACCTAGAATCAGTTTCGTGTTCAGAGTATTTGGCTGACATCTGTCTCCTTTCTAGATAAACCAATAACTATATCCAGTGGACCCTACCAGGAGTGTCCTCATAAAATTGAGTGATGTCGATGTCTAGAAGGATATATTAGTAGATGGGCCCTGGATAATTTCAAAGGCTCAGACGACAAACATACAGCATAATGAATTAGATGTGATACAGGCGAAATCACCTTCGCTGATCAGCTCCCACTCAGGAGAAAGTTTGTACATTCCTTCACCGATTCCTAAGTTTTGCGAGATAGTCTCCGTTACTACTTTTGATTACTTGTTTCCACCACCATATATACTATTAGTTTTATATAACATATCGTATAGTATATTTGTACAATTATATAGGCTTGTTACGGCACCGAGATATTAGATATAGAAAAATAATTATTATATATATATACTAGATAAGGTGTAGCGTCATTATTCGATTTTTTATTATCGTATTATCCTAATGTACTTTAATAGTACAGTTCGTGGTTTATTTATAGTTATTAAAAATTTATAATCTATTTTGGCATAGAGACTTTTAGCAATAACTTTACACTTAATATAACTGTAACGTCCTATTAGCATTGACTCTAGTATTTTAATACAGAAGGATGTACTTGATTTTTGCTGCATAACCAAATCATATTTACTATAGGGTCTGTGTGGCAGCTAAGTCACTAATCTCATGTCGTTTTCAGCTACCTATACGCAACATCTGTAAGCCTTTTGTGATTTAGTCGATTATCCTAGATTAGAGATCGAGATATACTTTCTCATACTATCATCACAATAGGTAAATTTGAATACTTATAAGTGTAATCGTAAGAATACCTTACAAAAGCGGAAAATGTCCGATCCTTCTGCATAACATATGCAAAATTGGTGGGAATTGCCTATATGTCAGGTTCTCTCACCAGGTCTTACACAAAATCTACAGCGCATCTTAGTGCTGCTCTCATCTATTCACTCAACCTAATCACACCTATCGCTATTTTTATTGTTACTAAATCACACCTTTTCATACTGAAATTTTATTTTAGCAAGAATTCATAACTTAATTACACGCCCCATGTCACATACTAGTTCCTCGCCAATTTCTACCTGTTCAAGGTGACACTCACAAAGGACGCACGTTAAATCGAACAGTTACACAAACCTCTGCCCTAACGCTCCAAACGTAATCTTCTATCTACGTAGATTCTCGCTCGTTTACCAACTACCAGAGTCCTCAATCACATATCATTCTAGACAGGCCTCGAGTCCTTTTGATGTATTTCCATTGTATTGCGTTAATACGTATCTTTCTCAGTTTTGCTGATACTGCTTTTAACTATAGTGGCAAGTTGGTTACTATAACACTTCATGTATTATATAATTAATTGTTTCACTGTTTTTTAATATATCTGCCTTCAAAGATCTTGATGCATAGTTGCGACTTCATATCGCTCGTATTCTAGTGTTTGTTCTTTGCATGTATACTTATTTATATGTGTTTTATCTGCTTTAAACTCACATATTTTCCAGTATTTTTCAATTGCTTGGCCTTCCCACACCCGGAACACATTTTCCCTAGCTAATTAAGTAATTTTACGTCCCCCGTATAAGAGCACACAACTTTATAGATGTGTCTCCTCCAAATCAATACATTCGAATTACGAGGTGATTTACGATTCAAAAGTTATGACTATACGCTATTGCCGGCTGGGATATGTGAGTCATCTGACTTTTCTCGACTTCTCATTATCAATCTGCTGTAATATACTGCTTTTTAATCCTCAATAGCTCTCTTATATCTTACCTCAACCTCTGCTCTTTTTAAACTTTCCTTGGCCAAGACTAAGTAGGAGAACTCATATAGTTCCTACTTCAACTTACGTCTTTAACGTCATACTGTTCCCCTACTACTGAGTGAGCTTTAAATCTACCCACACTATCGTTCACTCGCTAACATTCTTTTATTTCACATACCATGGACGCGCAATAATATCAGAGTATATATCAGTAGCGTCTTAATAGTATATCCTATATTTCTTATAGAGAAGAAGTTCGAATAATATTAGTTACTGCAAAGGCTCAGAGTGGACTGGTCGATTGGCCGTCAAATACTCAATTTTCTCTTCATTTTTTCATTTCTCCAGTGCTCCTTAACAACACACAACTTACTGCTTTAACTCATGGTTTTTTATTCGTTGCGTGCTTTCACTCAACTCTATTCTTGTCTTTACTATAACCTAACACATTCATCCTATGACTTTAGAACATTCCCTCTATCATGTCGTGCGTTCTGAGCTACGCGTGCTTTTTAACTTTCTGCTTTAACTCTGTTTTATAACTGGGGTGTCGGTGAGTCCTATTGACCCTTTCTTTTTACAGTTCCAAGAGAGCTTTCAGCATAGTCTATTGATTTATTTATATATTATTTAACATATTCTCTTCTCATGCACTTACATTTTTTTTGAATATTGTATGAGTATTTAATGAGTAAATTAATCTTTTCTATTATATTTTATTATTATTATTTATAATATTAATTATTTATTATTTGTTTATTTTATTTTATTTTATTATATTAATTATTATTATTATTTATTTTATAATATTCTTATAGCCTCAAAAGGTATGATCAATCTTACATGTACTATATTATTAAGATTATTGATTATTATAATATTATAGTAACATACTTACACTAATATCATATAACACTATCTAAACATACACACACACTACACACTAACACATACAGATACACACAAACATACATATACAGTTATAATATATATACATATATATATTATGTATATAATTATATATATATATATATATATATATTATGATATACACCAATAGATCCATCATCATTACTACTTATATATACCAACACATTGACTATATGACACTTATACACACATTTCTATGACACTTACATTTACACTTATATAACATTTACCCCATAACACTTACTATTATTAATCACTTATTATATACCTACATGATCGGTCAACACATCTACGAAATGGACAACTAACACAACAACATCACACTCATCTAGATACTACATTAACACTTCATACATGGCATCACATTCTACTCATGGTTGCTTATTTATAACATTTTACTTTATATTTAAAAATATTAGATTACACGATCAGATCGGCAATACGAGCGACTTAGTAGAGCAGAGTATGTAGATGCACAGATGAGAGAGAAGAGCGAGCATTGTAAGACGATTGTGAGACGATAGAGAGCAGATCACACACGAGAGTATGAGAGAGAGAGGAGAGTATAGCTTACAGAGAGAGAGAGGAGTAGAGAGAGAGAGAGAGGAGATGAGAAGAGAGAGACAGATGAGTAGCTTAAGAGCTATCACATAACACAGTCCATATCATTACATTATCACTCAACACACTTAGAACATTTGTCATAAGCATTTTAAAAACACACTATGTAGTTAACTTACAGCGAACAGACACAGGACCGTGTAATCTAACAACAATTGCAGATCTAAAAGGAATAATTAGATACACAAATATAAAATTATTCAAGACACAGCGTGAAAATTATTTACGATTTTTTTTAATTACTAAAATAAAATCAACTGTAATATCCGTTGTGCAAAAACATTAGAAAAATTATTGTTTAGTGTTGTTTTATTTTTGTTTTTCACCTCAATCAGTACTTTTGTTTTGTTTTTTGGCCATTCTATCATCTGCTACCACTCTTTACTCACCCCTATTCAACATCCAACTACAACATGCACACGCTAGCACTCACTTAACACGATAAGTATTACGTATTAAATTCCTTAAATCCCTTACCACCACTATTCTTATGTCCCTATCACATCTTACAACCCAGCCAGCTACACTCCCCCTCCACACATCCCCCTCTATTTTATATGTGCTATATGATTCATCCCACTTAACTAAAATATATTTCGAAAGTTTCTTAAAACTTCCTATTAATAAATCAATCATTTATCTTTGAAACAAGCACTTCTCATTCAATGTTCAACGATGTTGATCGAGCGACGAAGTTAACTTTTTGAAAATTCTATACAGATATTGTATAACATCACTCAATATTCTATCTTATATCGAATCTCACATTAGAGTGAGAGCGTCTATTCTTCTAGAACTGAATTATTATTTTGTTGATACATATTTTTTTAATAAATAACATAATTTACGCATTACTTTTAATCAAGTATTACCTAAATGCAATAATAGCTACTATATACAAGTCAACAATTATAAAATGATCTTACGCTAAGTACGGATACTAATGGCCCCCCCTATATGCGACAACCATGAATGACCTCTACATCCACATACGCTATGGGCCAAGTAGTACCTAGGGGGCACGTACTGATGTTGGTGGTTTATATAATTGAGCTTTTCATCGCTGGCTTTACATCATCTAGTAGTACCTTCTTATGATTACCTAATTAAGTATAATTGAGTAATCGGTTACGATACAATTCAGGAGAGAATTGAGTGATTTTTAGATTTTTTTATAAAAAACAAAAAAAAAAAAATTGAATTTTTTTTAATAGTTAAAGTCTTACAACAATGATTTTATTTGTTTATTTAAAAGTTACATGGCAGTTATATTTGTACCGAGAATGAGTAATGCTTTATATAATAAATTATGTAACAACGCAACGGCAACGCTTTTCTCTTATCATTTTTAATATTTTTATAAATTGTAACAGATGTTCTCGTTATTGCTTATATATGTTTAAGCGATTTATTTCAAATATTAATCATTTATACATATCAAAAGATTTTGTGTATATATTAAGAGTAAGACAGGGTAAGTAGGACATGTGTCATATAATATATTTATAAATAACTTTTTATTTGTAAGTTTCTTAATTACTTTAAAACATTTTTACTTGTGGTTAGCTTGAATAACACTATACATAGAAAATACGAGCCTAGGCCTAGGCTAGAGCCTAGCCACCTATTATCAGAAGAAAACGAACACAATCAAACTTATCCAAACAGACCAACATATGCTCTTACCACGCGTAGATTTCCAACAAAACAATCCCTGAGCCATCTCGTGCACGTGCCTATAACACTGTGTGTGTCGAAGAATGAGACTACCGTAAGCTTTTCAGAGAATTGCGAGAGAGTAATAAGAGAAATATATTACATTAAACTCAATCAGAGATATCTAGGAAATGTGAAGATCAAACCCTACTAGGGTGAACTGCTTCAGAGACCTAGCACCGTTTCCGAGGATCAGGCCTTGCACAAAATTAGCATATAAAATCTATATACTCTCAATTTTATTCCTTATTAGATGCTCTCATTTTATTGACATCACTACCATGAGTTAATAAGATGTATGCGCGTGTGTGAATAAATAAAAGGTTTAAATATAAACTAATATTAAACCAGAATTAATTTATGTTGGTTCAGCCCATTTCCGATATATGTTTTGCCTTAAAAGAGAGTTTAAGACTCTAGAATTTGAGTAACGAAATAGATGATCCCTCCCAGCCCACCCCTTTTTGGTAGTTAATTCAATCTAATTCTTAACTCGAAACTCACGTGAGGATGTTAACAACGGGCAGTCCTAAATCATGGTTGAATACGTTTCCTCGACGTGCACGTAGAAGTGGCAACTATAGACAAGCACACATGTTCGATAATCTTGAGTATTATTGCTAGAGTATATCATCACCGTGTGCCCGCCTATGTTTGACAAGTAGCGTGAGACCATATTCTCGGAAACCTGGAACATGCTGAGATTATAGATCCTTTATAAGATCGAAGTAAATAAGTGGAATTTTTTCGCTTACTTGCTCGGACATTTGGTTGCGATTAATTGCAGTTATATTATATTCTTCTTAGTGCAATACTTTCCTATATCCAAGTTTTCAAAATTGCTTACAACTAGAGTCTTATACGTCCTAAGACACGAATGAGAGCGAGTGCAATCACGTAAAAGTGGAGTCGTTAAGCAATAGATTTAATCAGCTATATGTACAATAGTTTCTGAATAACTTTGAATGAGAAAAATAAATTATAATGTCTTCCTAAATATTATAACTTGCATTAGTTATTATTTTTTAATTTATGTTTCATGTTATTTTCTATTTTTAAAGAATAGTGTTTTGATAGGATCTTAGCAATTTATCATATTTATTATAACTCAATAGTCACTTTATATATAAAAATCATATGACTATATTTATAAGCTATGTTAAGTACATATATACGTACGGTAGGTAGCACACAAGTTATCCTGATAGTTTGGTTATTAACTAAGTTTGTATTTTATTTATTTTACGTTTCTTGATTTCTAATATAATAGTTACATATTTAAAGCACAAGACCGTTTTGAAGAAGAATAATTTATATATTTCAGCGTAAGTAATATAGAGATATTATATATAAGTATATAATATATATCACTTATAATAAGTTCATTAACTTAGTATAAGCTTTAATAACTACGACCTACGGGCCTCAGACATTGCTACTATAAGTTACCTACTAACCATCCGCAAAATGGCAATGTCTTCAAGCCTATCCACTATATATGTAAAATACTAGTATATCTTCGCTGAGTTCGATGTTATAATTTGATATCATCCTGAATATCTCATTACGCGATCCCCGTAGAGCTGTACTTCTTATCTATCCGGCGTTTGCCTAGTGACACTGCTCTGGTCAAACAATTGAATAAGAAATTCATTATGTATTACAAATATATTTAACTAATTGAAAAGAAATCATAGTAAAAAAAAATACAACTTGATTTTTTCATTTGATTTTTTTATTATCTCTGTTGCTCAGCGTCTCAGCCCTCCTAGTACCGATCGAGCACAATTCAACACACGCCGCATAGAACTTGTCAAGCAGCAGCGCTAGTTATTCCAGCAGGCGCAAATAATCTGTTTATATTACTCAGCTAGTTCTATACCTAGTATATATATATATATATATACTATGCTTACCGTAGCGTAATTAGCGACTAAGCTATAGCATGATAGACTGAGCTAATATTCTTAATCACACTAGTAGCGCTGGAACTTATTAATTTAATCTTAGTATTAAACATAGCGCATTACGACCACACACACTAGCTAATCATACATACACACCTCAGTTACACACACACAACATACACATATAACAATCACACACACACACAGCTAATATATTATATTATATAATAATATATATATATATATATATGATATACTACACAGACTAATCAACACACATATCATACACACAATCAATATTATATATATATATATATATATATTATTATATATATATATAATATTATTATATACAGTATACTATATATATATATACCTAAGCGATAGGTTTATAGCACACACACACACATCACACACACACATACATACTATATATATATATATATATATATCGTATATATATTATATATATATTATATATATTTTATATATATACTATACATCTACACGCACAGATTTACTTACACATATAATGTATAATTTAATATAGTCAATATAGTATTTATATTATTAATAAGCATTTTATGTTTTTATTTTATATTTAATTTAATTATATCAGTATTTGAAAGTCGAAGCTTTCTTGTAGTGTTTTATAGAGAATGGGAATATCTAATTAATTTATAGAAAAATCACACATACACAACATCAATATGACATTTAACATAATTAAAATACATTACTAATACATACATTAATAATATAAATATTTATATAATGTATAATATAATATATAATATATATATATATAGTATTATATATTATATATATATATATATTAATAAAAACACACATATATATATATATAATATTATTAGGACAGTTCAGAACATCTGGGAAAACGCCAAAAGACGAAAGCTAATCCCATGAAATTTAAAGATCAAATATAAAAATGCTAAAAAAAATAACACGATGTAACAAAGACCTATAAAAAAAAAAAAAAGTAAAGAAAAAAAAAGAAAAAAAAACTAAGATGAAATTGTTTTTTGTTTTGTTTTAATGTTGTTTGACATCGTTTTATTTTTATTTTTTACTTTCTTATTGTTTGTAAATTTCATAGGTTTTAGTTCGTAGTTGCAATAGAAATAGGGTTTAATTTGTCTTACTAAAATTTGTATATCGTCGACAATATTACCCCTCATCTCTAACACCTTAATCTTACTATATATATAATATATATTATATATATATACAAGCACACACACACACATCATATATGCGTTAAGTAATTTAATTAATAATACATTTTAATTTTATTATTTATTATTATAATATATATAGATACTTATAGTGTTATTTACTACTATCAATTATATATTATATATATATGAGACTATATTACGAATATATTTATATTTAATATATAGTAAAACACTAAAATGTCAAACTACATACACTCACACATATCACGACTATCAAAGCACCATAACATATCAAAACGTTTATACATTATATATAATAACTACTTATATACACTACAACTAATACACAGCTTACACCACTTATTAGATACTGAGCATAAGTATAGTAATATATATATATATAGTATGTATACGAAAGTGTGCAGTATTTAAATACTTGTATTCTTAAAATACATATATTTAAACTGCTATTCTGAGAGATTGAGTTATTTTATGATAATATCTTAGTGTTTATGTATTTAAGTACAATATCTAACATTTTTATAGTATCTAAAATTGAATCCCTGTACAACTGAAACATCTTTGAGAGAAGTTGTATAATACGGCTTCAATAACCTAGGCTAGTTAGAACATAAATCTTTTTATAATCGATACAAAGATAGTTTTATAATAATCGATACTGAAAAAGATATTTTTATACATAATTCGAAGTATCTTTTATGTGAGTAGAATACGCTCATTGACTATAACAAAAAACTTGTTACAAATACCTTTTAGATTTGCATTAGATTTGTGGTGTTTTTAAACCCCCATTTCCTCACCTTACGCGAAGTATTTGATTTTCAACACCTCCCATAGGGTGATATAGACCCCCAAAGTGGATATTTGCTCAAGCGCTTTTTGACTCATCGCATCCGATTATTGAAAATTAAGAAAGTGCGTAATACTTATTAAATGAAAAAATGTCCTTACATAAACTCTCAAAACGAGTGAATTCTGAGTCGGAGTCAGCATGCCCTCCCCCTCTAAGCTATAAACATAAAAAAAAAAAAAAATTTTTTGACGTGCGATGTCCCCCACCCAAAAATTCTTTTGAAGTGCGATGTGTCAAATTAAAGGTTTGCGGGTACGAAGAAACTGACTTTGTGGGTTTCAGTTTTCTACGTTGTTTTTAACACTCCAAAAATAGGGAGGGGGTAAGGATAAAAGAAGATATCCTATAGGAGAAACGCCTGCAGCGCATGAACATTCGACGCCGACGGAGGGGCTTGAATCAACGACTAACAGAAAGGAAAAAGATGTAAAAATCCAGTGTGAATCAAACGGGATATGATCCCACTTTAGGAGGGGTCAGGTTCCCAAGAAATGTTTGCGCATGAAACCATAAAAACGAGATTTTTAGATTCAGCATTATTTCTATAGATAGATAAATAAACAGTACACTAACAGTTATATATACACTACAATACACACTATATCAATCACCAATCATACGAGACACTATCTATATAAACACATAATCATACACTAACACTATATAACCACACACACTAAACTATACAATACATAAACTATCACACTTACATTAATCCATACCATATAATACTAATTATAAACATCTTCCTAATAAGCAATCGACATTTTAAATATGCGAGCTTTCCCAATCTTATCTGCATAGTATACATGATGTTTCTATTTTTCTTTCTCTTAATTACAGAAAAGAACAACAACCATATCAGACCAAAAAACACACTACATCATAACACAAAATGCAAAAACTTATGAATATACATCCCAACCCTTTCCCTCCCTCAAGCTCCCAAGTGTATGAAAAGCACGGATTCACAGTATTTAAGGTACATACATTCGAATCTCATTTTACCTCACCTAATTATCTATTTACCTAGTACCCTTTATGTTATTGCCTGTTCAAACCCTACCGCTTCAGCTTCACTTGATAGGATATTTACTTTTCTTCCTTTGGTTCTCCAATTTGAGGGTGTTAGAGAACTTCGTAAAAGTCAAATTCAACAAAATCGGTGTCTATGTACCGTGACTTCTTATGAAAACTCTATTGTTTTGACTCGTCACATTCCCAAATACTTTTTTTATTCGATTCCTGACTACCGACTCTGATTCGGTTGAAGGTTATAAGACTTTTTATTTTACTTATTTTTTCTCTAATTTTTCATGTTCGTTAGTGGCGTAGCCAAAAAAAAAGGCCCTTTTGGGGATCTACATTACCCTTACGAGGGTGTATTGAATCAATTACCTCGCCTACGGTAAGATTATGTAAATAACCTTGATGCAATTCTAGACGGTTTTTTTAATCCAGTACTTTTTGTCAGTGGAGTCCCAGTATGTGGATAAGTGTTCTTCTATATTCTGTATTGTACAAATTATTAGATAAAAACTACAATATCGATTACCGTACGCTTTGTCTGAGATTCATAATAAGAACTTAAATATCTACCTAACCAGAGAAAGTAGAAAGATAATTTAGAAGTCAATGAGTGGGTAATAGAGAATGAGAATTCAAATATATCATCAGAGATGATCTCTGGACTACTGGAAACCAACAAAAGGTCTCCAAGGATGCCAGAGCTGCTTTGGAGCTACATACCCTGAATTGAGGTTTGAAACCTTCGAAAACTGTCTTCCAGACCTCAAAATCTTTTAACAATGATCTTTCATACCTCAATAAACCATATTTTGACTCAATAAGCTTCAAAAACATTTTGTCATTCGAATCCGGTTTCGGCACTGATGATCCCTAGCGGTGGTTCTCGGCCCGAAAAACGGCCACAACGAGAGCGAACCTGAGAGTAAGGATAATATCCATTAAATTTTTTACTCGGAAAGAGCACTAAATGTTGTGGAGTGCACGCCGATATAATATTCGCGGCGTCACACGCACACGGACACTGCAAAGACCCCGGCATCTCGGAACCCCCTGGAGAGCGGAAAATGATTCCCTATAGCGCCTGCGGGCACGCATATGGCACGACGCTACTACAATTCGTCGGTAACCAGAGGAACATTCAAATCCCGGCATTCGGCCCCTGACAAAGTTGTCCCTATACTACTTATGCACACGCACACACGCATACGCACTCACTTACACACTCACACGCACACACAACCAAATTCACATCAAAATGAATTTTTACAGAAATATTAAATAAAACACTAAATCAAATACAATTTAATATTAATAAATAAATATTCACTCATAAAAGCATACAGTGTTATTATTTGAACTCGTACATCCAAACACGCATTATACATACATTAATTATTACACATAGCATTATGTTCGTAAACAATTTATAAAAAGAGCTTCTGATTCCGCGAAACCCTTCAAATTTTAATGAGCTAAAACATCTAGTTTATATTACCTTGAAATAATAATAATAATAATAATAATAATAATAATAATAATAATAATAATAATAATAATAATAATATAATATAATAATAATAATAATAATAATATAATAAATCAATAACAATAACAATATCATACCACAAATAACAATTACAATAACATCATAAGAACATATGTAATAACATATATAATTATACACAATAACAATAATAATAATAATAATAATAATAATAATAATAATAATAATAATAATAATAATAATAATAATAATAATAATAATAATAATAATAATAATAACAATAACAATAACAAAAAGTAACAATAACAATAACAATAACAATAACAATAATAATAATAATAATAATTATAATAATATAATTATAATTATAATAATAATAATCTCAATAGAATAATAACAATAATATAATAATAATTATAATTATTATTATTATTATTATTATTAATATGTAATTATTATTATTATTATTATTATTATTATTATTATTATTATTATTATTATTATTATTATTATTATTATTATTATTATTATTATTATTATTATTATTATTATATTATTATTATTAAGAATACTATTATTTATTATTATTATTATCGTTAATGCTATTGTTTGAGAGAGAGAGAGAGAGAGAGAGAGAGAGAGAGAGAGAGAGAGAGAGAGAGAGAGAGAGAGAGAGAGAGAGAGAGAGAGAGAGAAGACGATGAGAGAGAGAGAGAGAGAGAGAGAGAGAGAGAGAGTTTCGCTAACTTTGTACTTTCCCTTGACAATGTAGAATTGTAGAAAATGTATTGAAACTTGAAGTAATGCTAATAAACTTATTTCTAACCCAATAAAATTTAACTGCATGCTTGTTACGGCTTGATACCACTTATCATTTGATCTTAAAATGAAAGAAATAGCTAGCTGTAAGAAGAGCCAAATTTTATAACTATCTTGATCTGATTTTAAAAGACAGTTTGTTTTTTTTTAGCCATTCCTCAAAATTGATCGTGGTTATATATATATATATATATATATATATATATATATATATATATTTATTTTATATTATATAATAATTATATATATATATATATATATATATTATATATATATATATATATATATATATATATATATATATATATATATATATATATATATAATATAGTTATATATATATATATATATATATATATTATATCAATTTCTTTTTACTTTTTGTTAACATTAATTAAATATATTTGAAAATCAAGCATTTAGTAATGTATTTAACCATGCAATCATTAAAATTACGATTCAAGTTTTATTGATTTTTGTTCCTTTAGTCAACATCTTATAAATAGCCATATATATATATATATATATACAGTGGCGTATTTAGGGGGGGGGGCCAGGGGGGGCCATGGCCCCCCCCGAAATTTCTAGCACTAAAAAGTTTCAAGTATCATACTCGGTAATAATATATAAGTGCAGAAGTTAAATTAATTTTATATAATTCGTCGCTGTCAGGAACAAATCTCGTAAGTCCATTAATTAAAACTAAACTTGAAACCATTAGAGAAATGCACATTAGAATTTCCAGCTGATTTTTGAAGACTGTGTAGAGCGCATCTGAATCTGAATTGAGTATTGAAATTGCTGAGTACCAAGAATTAACCAAATTCCAAAAATACAGGACTCAGACATTCTTACTTACGACTATAGATTTACTATCGCACATCCATTTTTAATACCATTTTGGATGATTTAAATATCAGCATTAGGAGAGAGGTTTTTTAAAATTTACCTTGCAATTTGTCATACCGAGAACGGTGTAATGTCCATATGAGAAGATAAAAGTTGTGTAATTTTACAAGGAAGTTCTCCGAAAGCCCATGAAGATTTAGTAATAGCAGAATGGGATTTATGGAAGTTGAATGGCATCACAACACAGATCTTGCCAAAAGCAGCAATAGAAAGAATTAGTTTTCATGTTCGCAGTCACAAATTTTCCAAATATTTTACATCTTGTTGCAAAATACTGGCAATTTTACCCGTGTTTAATGCTTCAATAGAAAAAAGCTTTTCAACTTAAGACTTCTGAAAGCTTACTTGAGATACTATTGGAGATGAAGACTTATTGGACTTGCCTTCCTCTACATATATCGAAATATTGAAATAAAAATTAAAGATGTTATCTCAGACTTCGCTCACTCTCGTGTCAGGCGATCAAATTTAACAATTTAGGCAAGATGAATTTTAGTAATTATATAAATTTTCCCCATTTTTTGCTGAGGAAATTTATCTTTCTATAGTATGACCATTTATATATATATATAATATAGTATATATATAATATTAAATATATATAATATATATAATATATAAATATATTACTATATTATATATATATAATATATATATATATATATGTATATATTATATATATATATATATTATAATATATATATTATATATATATATATACTATATATTTATATATATATATATATATTTATAAAGAACGATTTTGATAGGAGCCCCCCCGAAAAAAATTTCTGGATACGCCATGTATATAATATAATATATATAGATATATATATATATTAATATATTATAATATATATATATATATATAT
>JABUQX010084654.1:0-30000 GCA_015478945.1 Trachelipus rathkii
AAGTTATGGTGTCTCCTAATTTGATTTTTATAATATATATAAAAAACTCATGATTCTTTTGAAGTTTTAATTAAATATATATAATATATATATATAATAATAATATATATATAATTAAATAATATTATATATTAATATATAAATTATATATAATGATTATATATGATAATATTATATTAAATTATATATATATATAATAAATAGTATAATATATATAGTATAATAATATATAATATTAATAATTATATATAGTCAACAATAGCGCGTACGACGCATGCATAATATAAAAAAACTATTAATTTACAGTATTAACAGTAAAATATAATATAACATTTTATATATATTATAACTTATTAGCACTATTGTAATTTAAGTGATTTAACTCGAGATAGAAGACCAGAATTAATTGTATACAGAACTATAATATTGAGAGTCAAATATAAGAAATATAAAAATTTATAATAGATAAACGCAGTTCCACTAGCGCGAGAAAAACTGCCCAGTCTGAAAAGCCTAGTGCGCGCGTTAATTAATATATGTAGAGATGAAACTATACCCTAAAGGCGGCTTCACACATTGGAGTTTGGTCAATAGATCACCCTTTATATTCATTAATTCGCTGTTTTTGCGCGAAGTTGAGATTTATTAAGCCCAAAGGTACTCACTAAAGCGGAATGTACGTCGTGACCGACCACAATCGGAGAGAACCGCGAAAAACGTCTGCCGGTGAATAGGGTCATTATATTTGTTATAATAGCTTTTTAACCTAAATGATACCTTGCCCTGAATTTGCCAAATACATAAATCTTTTTTTCCACAATCGATGGAAAAGATTGGTGTGTTGTCAAGAGAGGCCTAAGCAAATGGTACGACAAAGCCTTAATAAACTCAAGAAAAAATTCGAAGCAATGAGAGCTCTTCAGACCATAAGGTTTTAGAATCGCTGGAGAAGACGGTACGACTGACGCGTAGTGGAAGGACTTCGGGAAAACCCACGCCACACAACCCAAACGATCTTCCAATGAGTCATTCCACCAGGAGCGTGAATTTTGAAAAACTAACCGATATATAATACACAAAAAGTAAATAATTATAGTATTATCTCAGCAAACACATAATAATAATCAAATTAAAATAAACAACTATATATTAATTAAATCGCATTACTTAGCTCCAGTTATGGTTACCTTGATTTTCTATTTTGTATCTTATATATATTTTTTTATTTTTGTTTGTTATTTTTGGTATATTGTAAATGATAAAATACTTAAAATATTGAAATACTAGTAAGTGTAGATACATATTTTCTAATATCAATAACTCTAAAAACACATGATTTTGGATACACAACAGAGATTAAATTTAGTCACAGATAGATCGCTCAAGAACACGAATTAGCTAACGCCCAACTTGAACATAAGGAACACAAAAAAAATTAAACGGAAATTAGAGAGAAAAGAATTATCCCAGAAAAAATATCAGAATTAATTACCCCTTTCTAAATCATTAATATTCTCTAAAAATATCTAGATTATACACATATCACCCCAGAATATTGTGCACTATTATGTTAATATAGGTCTAAATGAGGGTTTTATCTCATTATATCAAAATTATTTTATTATCTTGTAGTTAAATTATTTGTATATTATATATAGATACTTTATATATATGAGTTAAAAAATTAAAACTTAAAAACATATTACCTATATAGTAACTAAAAGCACATTATGAGTTGCACATAGGCTTGAAGCGTAGTATGCATTGAGCATAGACCGCTCAGCTATATCCAATATAGCGCGAGCTGAAGCGTCATGAATACTGAGAGTATGACGTAGATTATATACAAACTTACTATCCGTCAGTATATATAATAGTTATATCACTAGCGAGTTAAGTTTGTACTCTATAGAATTCCTCATTGAACATAGTAAAAAGCACTCATATGTACATGTAACTCAGAAAACATATATGAAACATTACTACACCAGGAAACACAATACTATATTTTTGACTTTGTATTGACAAGGCAATTACTATCTGAACTATAATACTCTATATAATATAATTATGACGGTATATTATATATGAGATAATATTTATTCGATATAGCGAAACAGCCTCGACATATATTAAATAATTACTCATTCACTAGATATGCATTTGTCCGAATCAACACAGCATTTGCGGTGGTTGAAATAACCTTGAATGCCGCGTCGAGCAATTGTACTTTATTTTTCTCCTTGATGATTGCGCACATACAGCCAGAGATTATATTAAGTATAGAGGATCGTTATATATTAGCGACTTTAGAGGGAAGATTTTAAAACAATCTAAATTTTTTAATTTTAACTCTAAATTTCCAGTTTTCTTCCATAGGTGTTCCCACAGGCAGTGCACAGAGGGGGGTGACGAGTCCCCCCGTCGTCCCTCCGGTAGTGCTCTCCGATGAACCGTCGACTCTCTCTATCGCGTTCTCGTCTTACCCCTCGGTGGGGATTTGCATCCTCTAGTAAGATAAGGACATATCTACGAATTTCAGACATTCTTCTTCTTCTTCATCACTTTGCGGCTGCTTTGTCTCTCTCTTTCACGTTCGAGGTACGCGACGTTTTCCTTGGAACTTCTGCCTATCAAAGATGCGGTAATTCATGCATCACACGTTATTCAGACATCTGTTCTTCACACTATATCTTTCAAATCTCTCTCTCTCTATAATACTAGATTATTTTTATTTTAAATTTTTTATTAATTATTGATATGGTTATATATAAAAATGTCTACCTTGATAAAATAACTTTAGTTATATTATAATTTTCACTGTACCTGTTATGGGTTTTATTGTAATACGTGCTTGTTGCCTTTCTGGAGAGTAACTGAATTTTATATATACATATATATATATTAATATCAATATTATATATGATATATAGTAATATAATTATATATATGATTATATATTAATATATATATATATATATATATTAATATATAATTATATTAATATAATAATATATTATATATATAATATATATATATATTTAATAATATATATAATTCATATATATTATATAATATATATTATAGGCATATATATGATATATAATATAGAATTTTTTTTATTAAATTATTAATAAGTATCATATAAATAAATAAATCATACTAAACGATAAAAGAAAGTATTTCCCAACCTCACTAATGAACTATAAATAAAACTATTAATTTAAAAGATCAAATATGTTTATCTATTAACAGTTAATTGAATCAACAATAAGTAATGTAATGCAGAATAATAAGATCAAATAGACGTAGATAAGTATCTGAGGAGATTCTAATATATAAAGAACTAGTACTGAATAAAATATCCAGCTAAGCGTTATTGCTCATATAATAATTAAGAGAGCTAATAGTTATCACAACCACGAGTAAATGTAGGCACAAACCATTAAGTAAATAATAATAATATATAATTCACTTATATGAGAGCAATAGGAGAAATATCATCCTAGTTGAACGGTAATAAATTATTCTCATCACTAACAATATTTTAATAAATAAATAAAATATAACGTAAAGATTTTCAATCAGTTAATATATACGGAGAGTAATACACCTAGTCGTGCATTCCAGAGGACAATGATAGACTTTTATTATTACTATAATAATTAATATATAGAGATAGAGAATAATAATAATTAGGCTATATAAAGGATGAGGAGATGAAATTAATAGCCGAAGAGAGCTATTTAATTCGGACTAATACAGACAAAAATCGAGCAGGTTAATTGATCTATGATATATGAATACTATGATATAGAATACTAAGTATTGTAAATTTTCATATGATTTAAGTCATATAATATATGACTACATAATAGTTATGATATATATAGTATTGTGTGATCTTCTAGTAGTTATATTACTAATATGTCTATTTCTAGGACACTATAAATTATCTATGAGTTCAAGACAGCTGACTTGCTTAATAATTACGAGAGCAATAGAATTAGAGTACAATGATTGTAGTCTTTTAAACTGCTCTATAATCTCCTAGTTAATACCGACATATACCGACTTCTGATCTTCGTGTTAGATCTACGACTCATTAATCTCGATACTCCGACGTGCGAAGAGTTCTGAAAAGCACGGACTACTGAGCAGGCGGCGGTTTGGTAAGTTCACCTACAACTACGAACGGGCTTCAGGAAAGCGCTGAGAGAGTGGCTTACTTGACTAAATGCACAAGGCTACACTGATCATCGGCTAAATACAGTGTAAATACGTTTTACCGCTTCAACTACGGCAACGATCTTACATTATCTTAAGACATGTTGTATGCTTAGCAATTTAATTTATTGAATTACTTCGATTACTGTGACTAATATATTATTATGTAATTCAGTTATATATATAAGGTTGGACGTATATTATTATTAGGGGTATCCATTTATGATTATATTATTATTATAACAATATTATTTCATTTGTATTTATTCATTAATAATTATTCAATTATATATACTAACTATACTATTCATGAATTTGTATGAGTATTATAATTACGGAGAGGAATAAAGGAAAGAAATTTTAGTTTAAGCGTTATATAAGATAATTTGATATGTCTAGAGAGAGAGAGAGAGAGAAGAATGAAGAAGAAGTAAGAAGAAGAGGATGAATAAGAAGAAGAAATAATCCCAAACACAGCACCACAAGTAAGACACAATAGAACGTAGAGTTCAAGAAGTAAAATAAAAAGTAATTGAGAACAATAAGATACAGAGATATAAGGAAGTTGAGGTGAGTGCAACATGCATCTAATTTTGGTTGTCGAACACGCTATGGAGACTATAAATTGTTCTCAGCTTATCCACAAGTTGAAGCAGTGCGACTATATCGTAACTCTATATTACATTATTCATTTAAATATTAATTATTATGTATTATTAAATTTTTTATATTGACAAATGATGATATAATATTTTATTATTATTATTATTATTATGTTTAATTATAATATATAGGGAGCAAATATTTAACTTCTTTTGAATATTATTTAATCTATTAAAAAAATATATAAAATAGATTTAAAAAATCATATTTTAATAGTTGAGCTATTTTATATAATATTTAAAGCTGAGACTAGATTAATATTAGTTATATATATAAAAAGTGTGGTTGCGACAAACCTGCAATACCTAATATAGGGAGCCCATACAAGTACAATACCTATAGCTACCGAGACTTGATACACTTGTAGAATTTAACATAAGCGAATCCAATTGGCCTTGTTCTCCTCCTCTCTCTCTACTATCATACTGCTATCTCTCTTCTCTCTCTCTATACTCTCATTCTCTATTCTCTCTAGTCTCTCTACTCTTATCATCCATGTTACGCTCTCTCGATCCTATAGCTCATACTACTCTCTACTATTCCCAAATTCACAGCTGTACCATTAATGTTGGGCTCTTGACTCGTAACACGATGTGGGTTGTCTTATTATTTCATTTTGTAATAATATGATAATTATAAAATATTATTATTAATATATTATTATTTATTAATTTAATTATTATTTATTATTATATATATATTCATTATATATGATTATATTATATAAATATTAATTTATAATAAATTATATATATATTATTAGATATTATTATATGATTAGTAGTGGTAAGTAGTAGTTAAGGTTTATCGAGTATTGGGTTTAAAATTTGAATGGGGGTGTATGACGTGGTGAGATGGAACCTCCTTTGGTCATTATCGAGAGTCCTTTAGCGTCCCGCCGCCCTGGTCGCCCGGAAGGGGTCCGCCCACCTGTGCTTGTGCTTGTGCCCCATTAGAATAGACAACTTCAAAGTGTCTGGTCGCTAAGTTGGTTTGAAATTTGGGTGAGGAGGATCTTCAGAGTTTGTTGTGGTTCGTCAGTAAAAGTGACTGGTTCATATGTATTGTGATATCTGGAGGAGTGTGCGCCTCACAGGCCACCGGTGCTGTAGAGCGGTTGCTGAGAAGTAAAAAATAAACCTGTGCAGTAGATATCAACCAGTCGTAATAACATAGTCAAATGGATGTTTGAGAGATGACACTCAGCTCAATGAAGAGGATAATATAATTACGAGAGTATCGAAGAAGTAAATATCGACATGAGTGATGGCTATAAGGAGTGAATTTGCCATTATAGGGTGTCTAAGGAGAATCTCTCCATCAGATATGTGGATTCCACCCCAGTCAAGCGAGAGAGTAGTTGTATCTCATATAAAGACCATTCGTATGAGAACCGGGTATAATCCCAGAAAGTTATTCACCTTTATTTCTATTATTACAGAGATGTACTCATTATCTATGAAATACTAAGTATAGTTGCGGATACAATTTAGCCTTCACACTTCCACTGGGGGATGCTTATGCCCCAAAACAACCCTGAAATACTGCTCGTAGAAGGCACTGAAAACGTTCGGCCTATATCCGCCTCCCCTATCATATTCACTCATCGGTATCATTACTGCTGCCAGTGTTAATCCTATGGTGTTGATCCAACGAGGGGGGTAAGTGCCAGCCCCGTTCAATAAGCAAATTATGATATAGAAACATTAGAAATCTATTAAGACTAAGATAATAACTCTATTCTATGTACACCTTGATATCTATTTATGACGTCACGCTTCAGCTAAATTGTGACATACGGATGTATAACTGTTAATTTAAACAAGGTGAATTGTGTTATTACCACGATCCCGCTCTGGTTCATTTCACACTTGAGGGGGTACGAGACTAATTGACACTATAAGCCCCTACAATATCACCACGAAACAGTGGGTGGATGACTGGAAGCAAACTCGAAATGCTTCGACAGTATAAAAGTAAAATTTCTTGATGGACGTTATTGCAACGATGCAGAAAAAGAAAACAAATTAAAAAAAAAGTAAAAAAATTAAAAAAAAAATTTAAAAGAAAATTAAAAAAAAAATTTCAATCTAAAAATTAGAAAAAATTAAGCGTTTATTTTTATTAACAAATTAAAAAGAAAGCAAGTTAATAGGAATTTTAAAATTTTTTTTTAAAAACTAATAAAAAATTTAAAAAATTTTAAAATTAATTTTTTAAAAAAAATGAACACGATATCGAGTATGATTATCGATCCCTTTAATCCACCATTTTCGTATTTATTATCTTACGATTTAGCGTTTCTAGATAAACAAAAAAAAATAATCGTTTTTTATCTTACTTATATTCTACCAGTACCAGTATCAAATACCCTCCAGAGCCTCTGAGCCTCTGGAGCCTCTTGGGGAGCCCTCCCGGCCTCATCCTAGCCTCCCAAGCCTCCCGACCCTCACCATAACCACTCTTCCTACTATGCCCTGACCCTTCCAGTCTACGCTCCCCTTATATATATATAAATATATATACCCTAATCTATGATCTAAGGTGATTCATATAGTTTGCAAACTATTTATATATGACACATAAATTCAAATTATATTTTATGTTTTATATGCTTTAACAGTTTGTTTGTTGTTTTAACTAAAATTTATATCACATATTCATATTTATAAATCATTATAATGAAATTTGGGTTATTACTACCACTATTAAATCCATATGTATAATACTAGTTAAAAAATCAAACCAACATACGCATTTAAACCTCTCCCATACCCTACCCTCATACCGTTTAAGTAATACATTAACATATATAGGAATTATTTAACAAATTTTTATCATAAATCCTTGAGTCTGAATTATGATACTTTGATGATGAGATAATATGCTAACATTAAAACAAAGATTCATACCATGTACTTATACAACAGAACGTAAATAAACATTGATCAGATTAACGGAACCTACTTGAGACATCGTTTTTTAACGATAGTCGACTTGATGTTTTTTTACCATTAACTATTAGTAATATTTAACAAAATTTTATCATAACTTGTCTAATTATCATACAGAGCAGTGAAAGTATGCTACGTAACAAAGTTTTCACCATCAAATAAAGCAAAACAGTAGCATCATCCGACTACGAATATACACGTAAATTGGAAGATAATGAAGAGATGATTATTCAATCCAGCTTAAATTCTGTTAACATGTAACAAACTTCCATACTTAACAACAAGTAAAAGTAAACTAACATTGAGCGCAGACCGTAACCTACTTACACTTTTCTAACATGTCACTGATGTTTTTATAGCCATTAACATAGTAACGATTTAACAAAAAATTTATCGACAACCTTGTGTAAATAGCTTACTGATCAATGAAAGTATATGTCTAACGTAACAAAAGTTTTCACATTAATTAATGAAGCAAACATAGGATCATATGAACTACTAGAACATAACGTAACACTCACAATCCCTAACACAATCTTATACTACGAATCAATACAGTCAACATGTAACAAAGTTCAAGTACTTAACGAACTGTAACGTAACTAACATTTGCAAACAATACGTAAACTTTATTCAACACTTTTCAAACATATCCTAACATATCATTACTATTTTCGTATTAACACTGTAATATTTAATTCACAACAGTAACAAGTTCTTTATATCTGATCATCGAATATATCCAACGTAACAAAGTTTTGCCTTAACAAGAGAACATATTTCAAAAAAAATAAAGTCTTAAAATCAAGAATATAACACACACCGAAAACCTAACATACCTTGAAACACGTCCTTACTGCTAACATTTAGCAAAGTTATCAGCTTAACAACAGTAAAGTAACCTAGCAAAACATATAGAATGTTGCCTTTCACATCTTTTTCTTTGTTTTAAAAAACTTTTATTTATTTTTAACTTTTTTTCATTAAAACTTTTTTGTTTAAAAAAAACTTTTAGCTATTGTAAATTATTTCTTTAAAACTTTTAGTTTTGTTTTTTTTTTTTAAACTTTAATTTTAACTTTATTTCTATTAAAACTTTTTGTTTTTTACTAAAAAATTATTCTTTTTATGTTTATAACGTGAAAAAATTGTTTTTACATACCCTAAAACGAAATCACTGAATCAGTAAATCTAACCACCATCCCTCCCCGTCCAACCCTGATCTATTGGGTATTGATCTATTGATCTGTTGACTCCAAAAGTCATATTTCGAGTATTCATTTTGAATAACATCAGAAATAAAAAAATATTGTTCT
The DNA here is from genome assembly GCA_015478945.1 of Trachelipus rathkii. Lineage (NCBI taxonomy): Eukaryota > Metazoa > Arthropoda > Malacostraca > Isopoda > Trachelipodidae > Trachelipus > Trachelipus rathkii. The sequence goes on from JABUQX010084654.1 coordinate 9,161, forward strand.
TATATTTTATACTAATCCTCGAAATAATAATTCATTGACTATAATATATCTAAGTATATATATATAACAAAAAAGTTTCCCACAATTCTAATAGAATAGTACTAAAACATAAGACATAAATACTGTATATATATGACAAGATAAATGATATGATAAAATACTACACCGAACCTTAACAATTAACCTTATCCGCCCACGTCCAGGCAAAATAAAATACATACTTAACACAAAAATATATGCACGAATAATCGAGTTTATAAAGGAAAAAATATTATAACGAACCTATCACTCAAAAGATAACACTCACATTTAACAAACATACATAAATTCTACCATATACTATCTGTTATCATTTTACCGAGTGACGATAGGTAACGAGAGTAACGCGAGAGAAGAGAATATATAAAGACAATAACACCAACTAGAGTTAAATTCAATAAATCCGACCAATGAAAATATGTCTAAGCTACACAGCCTTTCGCGCATCATAATAAAACACGCTATACTATCATCTCATAATCATGAATCTACGTATAGACATATACAATGGCGTCACTATGACCCATACAAAACCTCAAATCATACCTCTCCTTAACTCGCTAAGACATACAGCTCACCAATAATAACATATAATACAATAGTACACATACTATAATATACAACAGGAAAGTAATCTATCGCAGCACAATACAAACGTAACTACATATTTACTAAACCCTTTTTTTAAACATATCTCGAAAGCGATATACTGTTTAGTATTATAATAAACATATGAATTAATCAATTTATATACTAAAAATTTATATTACCTAACATAATTATCATTATACGACTATAGTATAAACAACGAATAATATCTTCTAATTAGTCAACAGACAGATATTCATATATCAAATAAAAGCTAACTATTAATACATACTTGACCTTATAAGAATATAAAAGGTGCACTAACACAACCTAACACATCTTAAACACGAAATAACAGTTAACATTAAATCATTAACAAAGTATATTTTCAAATTATCATTACAACAGTAATAGTATAACATAACATTGCATTATCTAGAGAACGATTAGCGCCCACTTATTGAATGGTGCGTAACACAATATTGTCTTCACATGAGCTAAATATTCTCAATTATTATTAATTATTATCTTAGAAGTGGAAACACAAAATATAAACACTAAATAAATTAGTTTAAATCTCATGAACCATAATACTTAATATCTATATATCAAACAGAAGTATCAAACTTGTGGTTGTACGAGTAACAAAGTTATTGTTCACACACTATTGGTTAATTTCAATCTCAATACACAGTAACATTGCCTGTACAATTGAGCAGTCATAGCCTGAACTACACATGAATATAATCAGCACAGAGAAAGACATAAACCTAACTATTACCCTCTCTTCTTTAATAACAACTGCAGTCTGAAAAAATATTGTCTAACAAACATTATGTATAAATTATTTCGATTTCTCTCTTATATCTTAAATCAAGTATATACGCGTATTATCTTAAACTACTTGGCATATCAGAAGAACAGGTAGAGAAAAAGCATAAAAGATAGAATTAACATTCACAATTTCACACAATAATCAAAGTATTATCCAAGACACTTATGATTTAAGACTGTATTCATTTGGTTCTAATACTATTCCACAATTTCATTTAAGACTCCTTTGTTTCAACAAAACTTATCTATCAATTTATTTTTAATTCCTTATTAATCGTTTAGTTTTTAAAAAAAAACTTTTAAATTTATTTGTAAAAACATCCGAGAAAAATAAGTTGGGCCTATAAAAAACTTTTAATTTTTTACACAATAATCAATTGTATCAAAATATCACACACAAAACTATGTGTTTTTACACCAAACACAAACACTACTACTCAATCTACATGCATCTACATCAGTAACATAACACACACAAACAAACACACTACCCTCGTCTACTTAACAATGCTTTACGTACTGTTCCTCTACCGTCAAGTAAATCAGTAAGATAATACCCGCCCGCCTGATCAGCCCCAACCCTCGCATGATCTATTGATCTAATTGATTCAAATCACATCACAAACACACACACACACACACAACACACACACAGACACACATATATATATAAATTATATAATATAGTTATACATATAGAATATGGGCGTAATTTATTATTGAAAACCATTTCACATACAAAATAATTAGTATCTTTTTACACTGACCAACGTAAATATAATAGTCCTATACGTATAAAATCAAAAGTTTCACAATAAAAAAGCTACCTAGACTATCAACTAGATGTTAATAATATAATGTTAGTACAACACCAAACCTATAACATCTATGCATGAATAGAACTGTCACATCTAACAAAGTTCCACATCTATAACAACAGAAAACCTAAACTAACTTAGCAAATTAACATAAACTAACCTATTCACAGTATATATATATCATTTTAATCAAGATATTTAAAAATATAAAACATGGTATTAATAGATAATTTATAATACATTTTATTATTATATTAAGAAGTAAGTACTAAACAAATATATATATAAGCATTATCATTATATGAAAGCTATAAGAAAAATTATGATCAGTACAGTATAATATACGAGTCAAAACCTAACACATCTATATGTTACTAAATAAACTTAGTTATATACTAAGTTTATAACAAAGTCAAACCGGTTATTCAACTAGTTATCAATATCAATTCGAGAATTTGTTATCAAATATAACTTACTCCTCACATTTAACGAGAGAAACAATTAAACCACAACATTAAACGCTATGATTCTTAGGTCCCTGTTCGTATTTCGAGAGAAAACATTATGCAATATATAACCAGATATGATTCCTGTTTAGGTTAACAAAGTCACAATACTTAACAACATATAATAGAGTACTCGTAACATAAATTAAATCAAAAATCTGTTATATATTCTTTAGTGATCTCTTCTTAAAACGAAGTGCGAGCTATACATAAATCACATAGCCTATATTTTATTCATTTATATCTTCTCAACGGAATAAAATAATTTGAAAAATCAAAAATTAAATCGCAACACATTTAGCAATATATATCTCAACTGACTATATTCCAAACTTGATAAAAACGAGACGAGGTGAGAATATAAGATTTATCTGACAATCAATCAAAGCCTACCGCGATAAGGCTATCAATTAAAACCCAGAATTCGAATCAGAAATATATATTATCACAATCAAAACAAACCTAACAACATAACCATCCTATTAATAAACTGTCAACATTAACATAAAGTATACCTAGCCACACTTAATTCAGTATAATAAATAACATAATACATTGTCCCGCAAAAACGTAAACTATGATCATTAATTATTATTTTTCAAACATTTCTCTAATTATAACTATTTTATTTAACGTTAATTTTACATAGACACAGATGAAATTAATTTTATAACAAATAAATTTATAACAGCATTACCTTGTTCCTAAATTAAATACATACATGGAACCAGTACGAATTAATATGCTAATACGTAACCAACGTTATCATATATAATAACTTAGTAATTATTTATAACAAAAATTGGGTAAATATACTAAGAGTACGCTCGTTATAAAGATTATAAGTCAACAACGTAGCGTAGAGATGCGGCAGCAGATGTCATCGAGCGCGAACATCTAGTCGAGAGATAGAGATGTCTCTCTATACTGAGTCTGGCCTTGACAACACGCTACATGCGTACGCGAGTGCCTTAAGAGGAGTGAAATAGAATCTTATATCTTGTCAGACCAATCATATCGATATATTAATTCAAACTGCCTGCACCACTTTTTTCGAAATATCATAAGCAATACTCGTAATAGTGATTAGTCTCTTGTATTCGGATCTTTTGCGAAATCATACCTCAGTATCAACATAATTAAACCGGAATATGACTTCTTGTTTTGTTAATGTAACATAAGAGTTCATCAACTTTTAGATCCAGCAGTAAGGAGATATCCATGATATAAACATATATAAGCATTAACTCATAATTCGTAACGACTAAATCGTCAATATTATATGTTAGTACATGACACTAGTCTCTGTATAACTATAACAATAGTTAAATGAATTTATATTAATGTATATATTATATTTATATACTAAAAAATTTTGACTACATATATAACTTAGTGGTTAAAATTTATTCCATAATCTGATTATTCTATAGAATATCGTACGAATACTCAGTAAAAACAGTTAATTCAAAAGTTCCCAATATTCAAATAAAGCTACCGTAGATAGGCATATAGCTAATGAAAACTAAGAAAATAATGTACAGATAGACAAAACCTATAGCACAGCTTAATGCGATGAATAAGCTGTAACATTGATAACAAAAAGTCCAGCATAGCTAATAACAATAAAGAGTAACTAATCACATTGACTTAAGTGCAAAACGTAACCTGATTCAGTAATACTTTACAAGCGTAATCTAGAGAGATATCGTAAAATTAATCGTATGAGAGGATCGTTTACTAAATGAGGAACATTCACAGTAGCATATTAGCAAAAAAATCAATCATATAAGTAGAACTATAATATCAACATAGTTGTCAACTGAAGATATTAGTAATAAATAAGAATTTAAAGCAAATTAACAATGAGACGGCCAATACACTTATGATAAGAGAGTATTCAAATCGACATTCGAAGGTCAGCGAGCTCTCAACGAGGCTAAACACTAGTTGCACAAAAGAAACATAATAGTTCTCAATATAGTTTACTAAACCAATTGTCGAAATACTGATGCGAGGCGTTATAATATCTAAAAATACTTCCTCTCATAAAACATGTAAGTGACAAGAATAAAATACCGAGAGCTATACCAAACTGAAAATTAGAAAGCTAATAATTATAATATGATACGAAGGACACATAGAGGAAACCTTAACTACTTATATCGTATTACGCAACGGTACTAAATACTACTACATAGAACACAAAGTAAACAACAAGATTCCATTACTTAAATCACTAACACGTTACAGAGTAACCGCAGGATGCGCGCGGTCAATAAAACAAGCTATACCACTATTTCAAACAACCTTCATTAACAAATAATATCATCGAAATGCACACGCGTCAAACAGAAAGAATCTATTTCTCTTAAACATTTAACTACTATTGATTGTCTGAACGTGATTAAGCGATTAATCGAGTAATTATTCATGTTGAGAAAATGCACGCGAGGAGAGCGAGTCAAAAATAGTTAATTATCATCTGTTCTGATAAATTGTCGCAACAATCATTCTAGCCGAATAATGCTTAATCAATTAACCTACCATCATATTCACCATATTAAATAAACTATAACAATATATGCAACTATAAACTTAAGAAATAACATTGATATAAAGGAGATTATACATAATTAAATTACGTATATCATGAATACCTAACAATTATTACTATAATCTTAAGATATTCTGAGATATAATACCAGAGTTAAACAGATATATTACAAAAATGATTTCAAATCACATCTTATCACATCAGTTAAAGTATAAGCTTAACATTGCAATATCAAAAATAGCGTAATTACATACGTGGTATTTTTATGCCACATAATATTGATCTAACACATAACGAAGATAAATTAACACTATTGATCACTATTATGTCCGAGAATATATTTGACTAAATAAATATAATGTCATAACACTTTGTGATATATTAACAATATACAGATCTCCAAACGTATGATATGTTCGTATAATCATTATTACAACTTTATTTTTTTACCCAATATTACTATAATTATATTAATATATATTATATAATATCTTTTAATAAATATATTATAATATATTCATTGTAAAATTATTATTATTGATTAATATATATTATCTAGATTTAAAATTACATGATAACTTTAATAAAAACAATTTACAAATACAATTTACATATATCTAAGCCAGTCACTCACATGGAATCCTTATTTCATTTATTCTAATTATTCTAATTAAGTTTCTTCTTTCACATATTATATTATTATTTTATCTGACATATCATTTAATTAGGAATAACATATACAACAATTATTAAATATTATTCTGATATATAACTTATTACTATTCATCGAATAATAATATATGCTAATACATTATGTAAACTATACGTTTTTATCTTAATTTAATAAATACATCTGATATAATTAATATACCTGAAATAAGAATATAATATACAACACCAACCCTAATACACCATAATTAATGTAACGTTATTATATTATTAATCACTTGGTTAGTATCCTTAGATTTCCAATATTCATAATCAACAAGTAAACAGTACTCATTATTTAAGCAACAGCATGTATACAAAACGAGTAATCTCATGTATTCACTACTACATCATTTTTATTATTATCATAAGCTAATTTCTTTTTCAATTATCAATTATTAATTATAACACATCAATTAACATGCACGTCTATATTTAACAAAAATTTAGCATAACCCTGTCTATATATCATACTGACCAACAAATATAATGCAACGTAACAAATTTTTTACATCAACCGCAATATGTGCAAATATAACAAAACATATCAACCGCAACCTAACCTTGGCAAAAATAATCTTCAAAGAATCATTGACCATCACCGATAACTCATTAACACAAGTTGACTTAACCAAACCATAACATAAATAACAAAATTTTACTGCGCTGAAAGCATACGCATTAATATAGCCCTGTCAAAAAAGCGCTTCATATTAAAATCGCCACCTAACGAAACCTCCATAGTCCGTAGTGGAAGAAAACGGTAAATCTGTAAAATTGGAACGGATATAGACAGATATCCTCAAACATCAATCGACCATATCATCGGAAAGTTCCCTACCACCCACCCAAAATTTAATATGATGCCGCATTAATGATGCAAGCTGATTGAACTACTTTGCTTTCCCATGCATGATGTCAGAATTCTAGTGATCATACGTGATAATACATAAGCATAAAACACTAATCTTTTATATTACATGGAACCTAACGAAAATTAATCTCTATCTACAACAGCTACACGTTCAAAGATTAGACTGAAGGTCGTAGAGAGTAACACGGATAGATAATTTAAAACGTGGAGAGAGATATATCATTCGGAAAGCGTGCTACTATAAAGCAAATGGATTAGGTTGGTTCAACATCGGCAGTCAACAAAGGGTGATTTGAGACAACGATGACAAAAACCCTTGAAGAGAACAATCAACCAAATGAGTATTCTCAACCTTCACAGGGATGCTCGTCCGCTCGAGAAGGGATTGAAAATACATCGAGCCAGATATGAGGTAACACCTCCTAAGCGGTGATAAGCGGGTTTGGCCTCAGCCCTCGTGCTCTTGCGAAGGCCTTACCCCTCCCTGGGAGGGGTACTTATCAGTCCCGCTCTAAGCAACGTCCTTCAATAGTGGGTGAGTACTGTCTCAGTTAATCTAGTAGATCCACAAACTTAGCGAAGGGCGCACATTCTCCTATCGGATGAACATACTAAACTAGCTGCGGTCACCAGAATGGAACGAAAATATTTAGAGTGCAGATGGTACTGCCATAAACTCCACACTATGTATATAAGTATGTCGAGAAATAATCTGTTAATGTCTAAAGTCTATATCACGCTGTCGTCACGTGAACTGTTGCGTAAGCAATCAAAACGAGATCAGTATTTTTGCAAGAGGAACTAGTTTAATCGTTAAGTCATACCAAAATGTAACCCTTGAAATAATGCACATCACTTGACTCAATTAGATTATCTAATATGAGTTTGTGAAAATAGGGGAAGCTGTAAGGATGGGTGGTTGAATACTGATTTTACACGAATATATAACCGTTTATTATATAATATTCAGTAAAGATTACGTAGATATTTATCTTAGATAGAGAGTATTCACAAGAATAGAACGTAATATTTTATGTTATGGCAAGGATTATAAATTTTGTTATCAAAGTTATAGTATTATATGGTAAAAAACCTTTGTGAGTGTCTTATTATTTACACGTTCTAAGATTATGACTAGAGTAAATAGTATTGATGAACGAATTTTGCAAATCTTTAATAGAAACATTTTTTTGATTAAAAATTTATAAAGTATGAAGTAAAAATAATGTTAATCTTCTACTTTAGTCAGTATGATGATAAGACAGGGTTATGCTAAAGTTTTTAAATATTATATCGAATTTGTATAAGTGTAAAAATTGATTTGTACTATTTTATATGAATATGTAGTATATTTCTGAAATGTACTAGGTGCTGTAAATAAGTTCTATCGTGTATTTCGTAACCGCGGTAGCTAAGTAATCGTTACTTGCGAGTATTATGATATATATGGAGAACATTAGGTTAAATGTTAGTCAGAGTTATACATACAGATCTACATATTGTACAATCTAAAAGTTAGGTTACTAATCATATATTCCTTAGTATATCAGGTTAATGAGTTAAAAAGATTTAAAAAAAACTGCTCTTTTTAACGTTCACCAGGTCTTAGAATTTTTTTCGATTTTTGTATTAATATATATACATGAAATTATTTTTGTGTATACTTTTATCCTAATACGGCTCAATTAAATATGTCTAATAAAATTAGAATAAGATCAATTAATAGTAACTTCGATCCCAGAGCCGAAGTTATCTTAAACTGATATTATATTTATAATCACATAAATATTACAATTTACTATGAAATTCATTTATTCTAATATTAATATTTCATTATGCAGAAGAAATAGCGATTGTTTTATAGGTGTTTTATCAGTTAATTTAATGGTTTGGAATGTTGTAATTTACCACCAAGGGATCTTACTTAATATAAATAATATTTTTATAGTCATAAATTATGTACACGTCTGAAAAAATGCAAAAGATAACGTTAATGTGTAAGATTATGTTTCGGAAAAGTCATATGAAAAATAAAGTATTGTAATTTAATGTATTGATATATTACTGATGAGATAGATGTGGACACACTCGTAACGCTTAAAAACGGTTATTATTCAGAAAGTAATCTTGGACTTAGGCATGAATAGATCGTTTATACACATTAAAATTTCAAAAGTGATATCATACTAGCTTAAAATGATAGAGCAATATCTAAAACTGCATCTGAAAATAAACAAACTTTCCTAGCTTCGTAGCTTGCCATATTAAAAAATTATTTTATAGAAATATACATGAATTTGAGCGATAAAATAATCATATCTCATATGAGAAAGAATACATCTCGAAAATGACACGAAACTATATCGTATAGATTATGTATTTTAAGGGTAACATAGATTGTTTGTAGAAGAATAAAGACATTAGATATAAAATACTGGTGGATTAGGAAGGGTCTGATCTTTTTATATTTCTCGATTGCTTGCGAGCGAACATTATCTGTTGAGTCACAGTATTGGAAACATCATTGTAAATGTCTAAGTATGTCTCACGAATACGATAGCGTAATTATAGTTAGAATAGGTTTTTGTCCACTTGAGAATCATTTAGTAATCTTTCTTCATATAGTAATCTGGCATAATGCTGAGATAACCTCTTTATATACAATATGAAAAAAAACAATATGTGAAGCAGTGTATACAATTTTCCCATCAACCTGCCTCATATAAGAAAGATAACTTATTATATTTAAAATGTTGAACATGTTAATTAATGTTAGCCGAAATGTATATTTATCCAGTCGAATAAAACTAGTTGACTGAGCGATAGTCTGCTGCGTACATAGATTAAAATCGGACTATATGATAAATGAATTGCGAGAATCGAATATGCTAAATCTACGATGACATGATATATCACACTTAATATGGATATTTAATACCGGCTGCACAAAAAGTATTAAAATATTAAAAAGTTATCGTGATCTGAGACTATTGCGATTTATGTGTTTGATTAGCGCTTTATTCGAATTGGTAAAGCTGCTGGACGTTTTCTGTAAAGTATAATACATGACATTATTCACAACGAGCTAATGAACATATATGACTAAAATATTTGTCTACTGTCAGAGCTATTAATTTTCTTACGCGTCCTTCATGTTATCAAGCTTAAGAGTCTATCCTTACTCTGAGATATAAGATATAACTATTGTACGTAAAAATGAGTTGAATCTCGATCATCAGAATTTCCTGGCCACAATTTCTCCAAAAAAAATAAATTTTTATTAGATTAAACGAATTCCCTTCCCTAAATTTAATACTAAATAAACAAAAACATAGGAATTCATCAATATGAGAGATTGTCCTAGACCACAATTTCTCCACCAAAAAAGCGATTACGTGAAGTGAGATATCCTGCTATCTCTAGGTCTATAAACTGAGCACGTTAATAAAGCTATATGTGACAAAATACTTTTGTGAACACAAGACGACAGTATATCAAGTTATGTGTATTCAATAGTAATGTTATTTCGAAAATAATCGAATGCCAGGAACACTATAGAAATCATAGTTTGCATAATGGATTTCCGATATAACAGTATGGCGCGGCGGAGTTTGAATGTAAATATCGAACTGACCTGCGTTGAAAGAAAAGATTATAAATACCATAAAGGACCGAATAACAGAGGAAATAAATTTACTAATGTTTAAACTTCCCCACTCACACCTCTCTCTCACAGCCTTTATCTAGGAATCTATATATATAATTAAATTATTTCGTCCTGTGACAGTAGTTTGACGCTGATCATCTGTTCGCGTCCTGTGAGCTTCCTGTGAGTGTCCCTTGCGCACACCACGCGTGTATGAATCTACCTCAAATATCTTTGAAAACTAGACTCTCAAAGGAAAATCTAACAAAAAGAAAAAGATAAAAATTAGACGATGGAGCATTATATCGCTTGGTCGTTGTTTTTATATGTTGTGAAGATAGGTTACATTTTGAGTAATAATATAAATACTATGTGTAATGTAGTATACCTATGTATTTATGAATAAGAGATGGGAAAATATTGAGTTTGAAAAAAAGATAAATTCGCATTTGTAGATCTGAAACTTCTTGAAGGACATATCAAGTTAGTTATATTTTACTGATGTTAAGTGCGTACTTTGTATACAGTATGATCTTACAGTTTGATTCAATATGCATTTAAATAGAGGTGTCACTGTTTTTGTAGATATGATAGAATACATTATTTATTTCTTAGTTCGGGTATGCTATGTTAGCTTTACTGCGATGCGTAAAAAAGTATGATCTTATTAAATTAAGTAATGTTCTGTCTGGCATCAATAAAGATAATTAGCAAAGAGGAAACAAAATAGTTCACATATTTCATCTTGTTAATATATCACCATTGTATAAGGATAAAAATACTAATCAAGCACTATGTAGTAGATTGCTTGAGCCTAACGCTTTAGACAGAATGTATTACGATTTGTATGATTTGTATATTACGTTATACATATTACTGTTATAATTATAATGTGATACTTTAGTTAACAAAACAAGAACTCAACTGGAATTTTAGAGCATTAGTTATCGAAAACGATAACCAAGACCACAGAATCATAGTATTATTGCACGTAAATGTTTCAGAAAAAGGGAGGAAGTTATATGAACAAATTCTCGAGAATTGTAATCTGTATAAACCTAGTGGAGATAACAGTATTTGGTAACTTTAAGTTAATTGTTAACAGTTTATTCGTTAATAAAGATATGTAAGTTAAGCCGTGTATCATCATTATTAACTTAGCTCAAGGTGATTACTATATATTAAGCTTAATTAATTGAAGAAAATTAAATGTAAAATAACAAATTACCTCATAGTATATGCGATAATGGTTTGATAAAATGTAATTTCTTAAAGTTTAAAAAGGTGAGGCAATACTTAGTTTATTTTAGCTGTATGTAATTATGTGATCAGTTGTATAATGAGTTGACAGTTACATTCATGAACATAAGGGTATAGTTAGTGATTTTATTGGTAGTTGCATCATTAATCTTACATCAGTTATATCTAGGTAGCTATATTTTATTAATGTAGAAAAGATTTTGATTACGTATAGGTATACGATATATACGTTTGGTCAAGTGTATAAAGAACTAGTTTTTAATGTTGTGTTTATTCAAAAAATGCTAACTCGATGTGGGATTTGAATCAATAAAGATCAATAGATCATTGCGAGGTGGGGTGATAGGGCGGGGTTATTGAATTTACTGAATTTTACTGTATTATGTTACAGCTTTGGGTATGTAAAAATGGTAATAATTATATACTTTTTATGTTATATAACCAATAAGAAAGAATAAATAATTTATTTAATAAACAAAAGTTTAAATAAAAGAAATATAATTTAAAAATCCAGGAATCGAAGCATTTACGAGGCTAATTGGCGGTTTTGTGGTAAAAAATGAAATTAAAAATAAATAAAAGTTTTTATTTTTATAAACAAATAAACAGTTTAAGGAATAAATATAAGTAAATTGTTTTTTAAAATCATACTATAATGTAAGGATTAGAAATATGAAATTAATAAATTGATTGGTGAAAATAATACTGATATATACGAAATGTAAATATGAATATAAGCTCATACAGCTTCTATTAATAAGTTACGTATTGTATGCAGATGTTAGTTACTTAACTGCTGTAATATGGAACTTTTGTTATTGTTAGCATAATTAATTACGATGATTAGATATACTACTGTATTAGGTTTATCATTCATTTTATAACTTTGCGTTACTATAATTTAGAATTAATGTTAGCTTTAATTTGGTGAAAACATTTGAGATATATCGATTCAGCATATATTCGATAGACCCTTAGGATTAATTGAGGTAGGTTATATTGAGGTAATAGATTATGTTAAATGTTTACTAATGTTAATGTAAAAGATAACAGAGGGATATGTTCAATAAGATTAATGTATGTGAAATTAGTATAGTATATTCAATAAAAAAGATATGGTAAAATATAGGGTACGTTACTGAATAAATGCAAATGTAGTTACTTTACTGTTGTTAAGTATGAACCTTTTTGTTAATGTTACTGTTTATTCGTGTAAGAATGTGTTAGGGTTATGCTGTGATGCAACCTTATAAATTCTAGACAGATTATATGTTATCTTTTTGATGTGAAATCTTTGAGTTGCATTTATATAGTCGGTATTTCGTTTAGTACAGAATCATGATAATATATGTAGGTAAAATATAAATTTATGTTAAATGTTACTAGTTTAAGTGTAAAATATAATACTTGTTTGAGGAATATGTTTTAAAATAAAGAGGTGAAATAGTACGTTCTGTAGTAGCACGCGATAGTTAATACTTTCCTGTGTTATTGAAGTATTAATTACGTTGTTAAATGTTGAACTGAGTTTATTCTACATAAGGTTAATGTAGGTTTATTGAGAGCTCTATACATTTAATATTCTATAGTATTCATAGGGATTAAGTGTAAGCTTTATTGATGCGAAAACTTTGTTACTTATGTTAGAATAATTATACAAGATAATGATATAATAATTAGAGTTAGGTTATGATAAATTTTTTGTTAAATGTTACTGTATTAAGTTTAAATGTAAAATAACAGAGATATGTTAAGAGATATGTTTATGAAATTGTATGGTTGTTTTTGTGTGCTACGTTTATGTTATTTTAATATTATCTTGATAGATTAGAAGTAGTACTGTGTGTAATAAATTGAGTTTATTATGACTGTTATTTACGATATATTTCAGGTATATTGGTTATGATGTTATTTTATTACAATTATAATTCTATGACATCAGCTATTATTGATTTATGTATTAGCTCTATGAGTGTGGAAACTTGTTACGTCGAAAAAAATAAAGTAGTAGAATATATTCGAGAATTATTTTAGTATAAAGAAAGAAACTATAATTTTTATTCATATTGATTAAAAAGATGATACTCAGAAATATGACTGGAGTCAACAGATCAAATAAGATCAATACCCCAATAAGCTAGAGTGGACGGGTAGGGTGTTTATTACTGTTCAGGAGATTTACCGTTTAACTAGTATGAGAAAATGAAGTATAATTTTCCACGTTATATAGAATCACATAAATCGTTTGAGCAAAATCCTTACGATAATTATGCAAACGAACGGTATTCTGCAGCATTAACAAATTTTATCACAAAATTAAAAAATTATTAAAAAAAAATGAAACAAAACTATATAAAAAGTTATAAGAGAAAATAAATTATTTTCAAATATAGCATTAAAGAAGGATTACTAAAATATAAAAGTCTGATGGAAAGTCTTGATCGTAAATATAATAAAAAGTTGTTTAAAGGGATGAAAACAGAAAAAAAGATGTGAAAGGCCAACGTTCTATATGTTTGCCTAGTTACTTCTAACTGTTGTATAAGGTAATGAACTTTATGCTAACATTTAGCTGTTTTATATCGTATGTATATAGAGTATGTAGGTTTTTCGGTAGTGTGTTATAATTATCTTATGTTTAAATACTAATGATATTTTAGCATGTTATCCGCAACGCTAAAAAACTTATTTTAACGTACTTGAGGTGGAAGTGCGCTGTAAATCAATTTAATATATTAGGATACGGTGATGATTAAATATATACCAGCAGAATAACATAAATAAAATATGTAATGATATGTTATGAAGATATGTTTAGAATAAAGTGTGATAAGAAGTTACGTATTTTATGCAAGTTAGTTATCGAGTTTTAAACAGTTGTTTAAAAGTATTTGATAACCTTATTGGAATGTTAGACTGTTATCCGTGTAAAAGAAATAGTGTATAGATTGTGAGTGTACATTTATAGTTTACGAATGAGTGTCATATGAATCTAGTTTGCTATATTAAGATAATGTAAATGAACTTATGTTAACGGTTAGCTACCATGAGATACAGTGATTTCCTCCCAGTAGAAACACTAATAACATCATAAGGTTGTGATAAATCTTATATTTTGTATAAAGTGTTTTTCTCGTTCTTTGTTATCACCAGGCTATTTCTTCTTATCTTAGCGAACAAGTGTCGAGAGCTAGATGTCGCGCCGCGCGGCATCTAATAGAAATAATGATAACTTTCTCAGCTGTGATTAAGTAGCAGGACCTTTATAAGTGAAAGATTTACAATGGATATTAACTGTCTTATTCCTGTTTAAGGATTGATGCTATAAGGTGTTTGTGAATCTACTGAATACTTTAATATTTCTGTATGTTCGAACACAGAATGATCAAAAGTATTGTCATCATTGAATGATATGAATAGAATAGCATCATGTGGATACGAGTTAGCAATATATATTCATGTATCGAAAGTCATGATATTGATACGACAAGCGTTGAGAGATAGAAATGTGGTATTGAATTAAGAGAATAACATATCACAAATTATTAGATGTAAAAACATTTCATGTGATAGTTTCATATTAGAATTTAATTAAGGCAACGAATTTAAAAATTCCGAGTATCATAAGCACTAAATGTTAGTTACCTTTACTGTGAATAAGTTATGGATCTTTGCGAGTAAATGACTAGCAATATAGCAAGAATTATGATAACTGTATTTGAAAATATACATTCATCAGTTTATGATAATTAGACCTCAAGGATAAATGAAACGTTGGTATAAATAATTACTGCTAGTGTCGTATATGAATTAAATAATTCCTATGATTTTGGGGGAATGGGGGAGGATGGGAGATTTGAATATTTATCAGATATTAATACAGTTTAGGTAATTTAAAAAAAAATCCACAAATTTCTTAAGTTATGTATACTAAATGTCGTTATAATATTTTTTTATCTGTATATATAACCAAACTAGAGAGTAACCAAATAGAGCATAAATAATATAATAAACTATAAATGAAAAGTTTTTTGGATGTTTATGTTAATAAACAATTTAGAAGATTGACATGAATCATCCTATAGATTTCATAAAGTATAGCGGCGTATGAGGAATCTAGAAAGGAAGCAGGTACAAAATAGAACTACAATATAGATTATGTTAGGTAGGGGTCGGGAAGGCTTGGTTAGGCTGGTTGATTAAAGGCACGGGCAGGCGACCTCACAAAGAATTCGCGCAAAGAGGCTTCTCAAAGGACTTTGTGAGAGAGTGTAGGGCTAAATATATATAATAATAATATAAGCGTAAATGAAAATTTTGTTTATATAAAAACAATGAAAAAAGAGTAAAAAAAAAATATTACCAATTATTTAATTATTTTAAATTATATTATTATATACTAATTATATTCTCTATTTATGCAAAAGAAAATTGTTTTGTTTTTGCAAGTAAATAATTCAAAGAAAGATTACAGTGAGAGAAAATTGCGATATTTTATAGATCATGCAATATAAGAGTTATTTATGATATATTTGCGTGGCGAAATCGTACACATAGAGCCACGCAGCGATGTAGTCCGATTTCTTAATTGTGTTATTGTATACATATAAAGACGGAGTTTGTGTTCCAGAACAAACATATATAAGTATGTATACATAATTTGTGTAGTGTTAATATATGGTTATTTGATTATATGTGATTAACAAATGTTAAACATTACGAATGTTTAACATGACTACTCTACTACGAAAAGTTCCAGTAGGAACTGGAAGTGTTATTATTCTGATAATTTTCACAGTCATCGTTTTAATTTTTAAGGTGAGGTTTTTGTGATATATATATATATATATATATATATATATATATATATATATATATATATATATATATATATATATATATATATATATATACTGCTATATACTGTATATAACTTGTTATATATATATATATATATATATATATATATATATATATATATATATATATATATATATATATATATATATATATATATATATATATATATATATATATATATATATATATAAGTTTTTTTTTTTTTTTTATTTCTCTGTTTAGTTTTGTTTTTTTTTTTTTTTTAATATATTTCTAGTATATGATCCTAACAATCAATTTAAGTGGTAACGGACATGATTCAAAAATATATAGGACCTTTTACGTTTTGTTTCAAATCCGATAGTATTAATTTTTTTTTTTTTTTTTTTTTTTTACTAAAGGAATACCCAAGGGTAAACCGCAAAAATGGCAGGAGTCGGGGTCTCTCGGCCTTCCGGGGAACTACAGGGTAGGACTATTTCCCCCCCTCCGGGGAGGGTCTCCGGAACCCCCGCTCTTTGGTATTTGGGTGTCGCGGGGGTTCCTCCGCCCCTCCCCTACGGGGTATGGAAAACGTCCCCCCTTCTGTCCCCCGTCGGCTCGAGCCCCTAAATTTTTTTTTTTTTATTTTTTTTTTTAATTTTTTTTTTTTGTAGTACTTTACGCTGATTCCAAATATGTAATTGGTTTTTCTCTAAGTGTTGTACTTTTCGAGATATTTCATATACGAAAAAAATATATATATAGGCCTATTTTTTTTTTTTTTTTACATTTTTATAATAAGACTTTATTTATTCCAAATATGTAATTGGTTTTCTGTAAGTGTAGTACTTTTCGAGATATTTCATTTTTGAAAAAATATTTAACATAAATGTGATTTTTAAAAATTATTTAAAAATACTTCGAACTTTTGAATCATGCCCGTTACCACTGAAATTCATTGTTGGTATCATATAGTAGCAATATATTAAAAAAAACAAAAAAAATCAAAACTGACAGAATCGTAAAAAAAAATAAAATTAAATGTGTGTAATATATATATATATATATATATATATATATATATATATATATATATATATATATATATATATATATATATATATATATATATATATATATATATATATATATATATATATATATATATATATATATATATATATATATAGATGAGCACTACTCTGTTACTCCGTTACTAACGGAACTAGTTTTTTGAGTAACGGAGTAACGGACTCGTTACTTTTTCTTTCATGTAACGCACCGAATAAGTTCCGTTATTTTTTCCTCCGTTACTTTTTAGTCCGTTACATTTTGTTCGACTTTCTTTGAATGTTGATAGCCAATTGACCACCCCGATCAAGCTAAAAAATCCTTTTATAATATATATATATATATATATATATATATATATATATATATATATATATATATATATATATATATATATATATATATATATAAATATATATATATATATATATATATATATATATATATATATATATATATATATATATATATATATATATATATATATATATATATATATATATATATATATATATATATATATATATATATATATATATATATATATATATATAAAGGAATAATAAATTTGCATAGAATAATGAATAGGGATGGTGCTTTCGTAACTGATGAGATGAATGTAACTAGAGTGTGGTGGGAACACTTCGAAAATCTGCATAACATTGGCAGTAATGAAGAGGTGATAGTGAATGTGTGTGGGTTTGATGGTGCAAGAAGGAATAGGTATTTTGGAGATGAGGTCATTAGTAAGGAGGAGGTAATGTGTAGAGCGAGAAAGTTGAAGAATGATAAATCTGCAGGTATAGATGAAATTACCGGTGAAATGATCAAGAGCGGAGGCGAGATGGTGATTGATTGGATTTGGAAGTTGTGTAACAAAATGTTTATGGAGAGCATAGTTCCGAGGGATTGGAGGAGAGCAGTAATAGTACCCTTATATAAGGGTAAATGAGATAAGGGTAACTGTAGGAATTATAGGGAAATTAGTTTATTAAGTGTAGTAGGGAAGATATATACTTATATTTTGGTCGAAAGAATGCGTCGAGTGACTGAAGGACTGATTGTGAAGAACAAGGTGCGTTAGAAGTGGTAGAGGATGTGTGGATCAAATCTTTACATTGAAAAAATGATTGAGAAAATGAGGGAGAAGAATAAATTGTATTTAGTTTTTTTTTTTTTGTATTTGCAAACAGGCGTATGAAATGATTAATACAGAAGCTCTATGGCAGGTGTTAGTGATATGGTGTTGGTGGTAAGCTTCTGAATGGAATCAAAAGTATGTATGACGATAGTAAAGCGTGTGTAAGAATATATGGAGTTAAAAGTGATTGTTTTAATATTAATAGCGGAGGGAGGCAGGGATGTGCTATCTTCTTGGTTATTCAATTTGTATATGGATGGGGTTATAAAAGAATTAGAGGTGGTATGGCAGGGGATGGTGTTAAATCAGGGTTTGTGGGGTCGTTTCAAAATTTTCCGTCCACTCCACCCTCTTCAAAATTACCGACTCCGACTCCACTCTCTTCAAAATTACCGACTCCTCGACTCTCCGACTCCCCAATCTCGGTTAGAAAGATGGAGAATGGAAGAGAGTGGAGGATGCCCTACCTATTATATGCGGATGATTTGGTTTTGTGTGGCGAATCTGAAGAGAGTTTGAGAGGATTGGTAGGGGTGTGTAAAAGGAGATGTTTGAAGGTAAACGTAGATAAGAGTAAGGTTATGGTTGTGATTGAGGACAGTCCTCGGTGTGAAGTTATGCTAGATGGTGAGCAGCTGGAGCAAGTGTCTGGGTTTAAATATTTAGTATACATGTTGGATGAAAAGGGAACGGATGATGCAGAGTGTAGTAGGAAAGTTGTGAATGGCAGGAAGGTGGCTGGTGCAATTATATCGTTGGTGGATGCAAACGGACTAAGTCTTGAGTGCGCTAGTGTCTTACATGAGGGTATGTTTTTAATAATAATGATAATGTTGAAAATTTAATATACACAAACCAATAAATTGCCTAAGATACCGTAATTAATGTCATATTGAAAAGCTAAAAGTAACGGAGTAACGGCACTTCGTTACTTTTCCTTTCAAAGAAACGGAATAACGATAACGCAACTACTTTTTCCGAGTAACGGAGTAACGATAACGGAACTACTTTTTTGAGTAACGATGCCCACCTCTGTTAATATATATATATATATATATATATATATATATATATATATATATATATATATATATATATATACTATATATATATATATATATATATATATATATATATATATATATATATATATATATATATATATATATATATATATATATATATATGTGATATTTGGTTTAAAACTACAACTTTTGGTTTAAAACTACAACTCATATCTCAAAAACTACAATAGATACAGGGAAAAGGAATACATTGTTGGAATCCTGGTAACATTTTAGTGCGGAAAATGTAAAAAAAAAAAAAATAATAAAAAAATCATATCTCAAAAACTACAATAGCTACAGCGAAAAGGAATACATTTTTGGAATCCTTGTAAAATTTTGGTTAGGAAAATGTAAAAAAAAAAAAAAAATAAATAAAATAAATATTGGCTATTTTTTTTAGGAGCAGGGGACATAAAGTATATATATATATATATATATATATATATATATATATATATATATATATATATATATATATATATATATATTATATATATATAATATATATATATATATATATATATATATATATATATTATTTGTAAAGGTATTACACGGCAATGTAGGGGGCTCGAGCCGACGGGGAACACAGGGGGGGACGTTTTCCATACCCCGTAGGGGAGGGGCGGAGGAACCCCCGCGACACCCAAATACCAAAGAGCGGGGGTTCCGGAGCCCCGGAGGGGGGGAATTAGTCCTACCCCGTAGTTCCCCGGAAGGCCGAGAGACCCCGACTCCTGCCATCGGTGCGGTATACCCTTGGGGTATTCTTTAGTTAAAAAAAAAGCAAAATTTAATAGAAAGTCTATTTATTTTAACGAGTAACCAATAAAAGGTCTCTAAATAGGCTCTCTAATCATATTACTATAATTATTACCAATAATTTTTATTTTATTTTTTTTTACATTTT
>JABUQX010084655.1:0-15000 GCA_015478945.1 Trachelipus rathkii
GAGAGAGAGAAGAGAGAAAGAGAAAGAGAAAAGAGAGAAGAAAGAAAGAGAAAGAGAAGAGAGAGAGAAAGAGAGAGATTCGAGAGAGAGAGAAGAGAACGAGAGAGAGAGAGAGAGTAAGAGACTCTTTGCGATGCCATACGAATGGGGTTACAAAATAACTTTTTCAACATTAATTTTAATTATGGTTATATATATCTATATATATCATATATTATATATATATATATATATATATATATATATATATATATAATATATATATATATTATATATATATATATATATATATATATATATATATATATATATTTAATTTTTTTTTTATGGGTTGTTGGAAGTGGGCGCACACGAGGTGGAAAATGATTAAGTCGAACAATTTCAAGTCAATAATGTCAAAATTATAAAAATAGACTGGCCTTATCTCCTTTCATCTCTCCTAAAAATACTCTTATATATATATATATATATATATATAATATATATATATATATATATATATATATATAATAATATATATAATATATTATATATGATATATTATATATATAGTATATTATATATATATATATATATTATATATATATATATATATATATTTAGTGATGTGACGATTAGAATTTTTTTGACGAACGATAATTATAGTAAATATGACGATGACCATGAAATTAAAAAAGCCTTATCAATCCAAATTTTAAAGCCTTAGCGCAGTGGTGCCCAACCTTTATTCTATCTCGAGCAAATTAAGAATTTGAAAATTTTGGCGCAGCCACTAATATATATATATAATATATATATATATATTATAGTATATATATATATATATATATATAATATATATATATACTATATATATATTATATATATATATATATTATATATATATATATATATATATATATATATATATATATATATATATATATATAATATATATATATATATATATATATTTGAAAGTTTTTATTTTTAATAAACGTGATGAATGTGAATGGGCGATCCGCGAGCAACATTAAAACGGTAGGCGAGCAACATGTTGCTCGCGAGCCACCTCTACCTTAGCGTATTGTTGCTAACAACTTAAAATGTTTCCCCTCAAATTGTATTTATTTAAGACCGCAGACTGGGATGGCCAAAAAAATATCGATATATTGCGAAATATCGATATTTTGGGCTCGATATATCGATATTTTTGATCGATATTTTCTTAGGCGATATATCGATATTTCGATATTTTTTCTTAATATCGAAAGCCGATATTCTTTAAAAAAAAAAAAATTTTTAAAGGCCGAAAAAAATAAAATCTTATCCCCTCTCCCGACACCCTGAAGTGATGAAACTCTTTTTCCCCCATATTTCGTTCTTCGTTCGTCCCCAAATGTGTGTATAAAAATAAACGAAAAAATTGGGGTTTAGATTTTTCGTATTTTTCGTCTCTTCGGGAACCAGGCAGAATACCAATAGTCAAATTGTCCTCTGAGTATTCCTAAATCACTATCCGGTTTATTCAGTATCTACTGCTGGTAAGAGTTCCAGACCATTGGAATGGATAGTAAAAAAAAAATTTTCCTTGCTATGTTTATGTTAGCAATGAAATATCTTACTGGAATAAATGCGACGTCAGTCTCGCCAGAAGGAACAGTATCATTATTAAACAATGCTTGCTCAAATGAAAGGAATAGATTGACTTCCGAGCATATCAATCGGTTAGTCTTTTTAGGTGAATTAGATGATAAGTATTGGGGGGCTTTGTATTAATAATAATAATATAATAATAATATATATATATATATATTAATATATATTATAATATATATATATTATAATATAATATATATATATATATTATATATATAATAATATATATATAATATATATATATAATAAAGAGTAACTAACCTGAGTTACCTTGAATAAAAGGAAAGGAATTCAAAAAAAGCTATCAGAGTTTTATTTTCCCTTTTTTCATGAAATATTTTAATAATTTATTCATTTATTCTGAGACTATTAAGGACTTTGAGTCTACTCGAGACTAGCGCTGAATTCTGATTTACGTGTACTCTGTGGATGTGTTCAGTGTCAGTGATGGACGAAGATAATAAATTGCAGAAATCTAATACCGGAACAGTACTCCTGTGAGTTGGTTTACAGTTAACATACCGAGTACCGACTAGTCTAATCATCATCTACTGGGAATTAACGATTGTTTTCGCTTAAATATGTAATTAACTAACTTAACGATTTTATAATAGCTGTATTTACTAAAAGTAGTTTTGGGGGACATCACTACAGCATTGCCTATGATATATCGAGTTGCCAATTTTGAATTGTTAAATACTTCTTGTTTTATTGTTTAAACTTTTAAGACTTTTAAATAAGACTTTTATTTACATCAAGAGTTCCAGGGAGGTCAAATAAGCTTCTACCATTTAATTTTAATTAATTTCGGTGTTAGAATCAATAATTTATTTTGTACTTAAATAAGAATTCATTTTGGAGATTCCTAGCTTCATTAATACTTAATAGTTATTTTTTCATTATAATACGAAAAAAGTGATATTTTATGATTATTGCTTAATTTTTTAGTGAAACGCGATTTTCTTAATTTAATTTATTCACTCGTCCACAAAAAGTCAAAAACACCCCAGTTTCTCAAGATTCAACATCAACGCTTTCTAACATTAGTTTATCTTCATCTTTAGAGGTAATGGAACTACTGCACTGGACGACGAAGGTGCTGAAGATGGAAGATCCTTTTGCATAGCTGCCGCAGCTCTTTCTTCTAGAAAGAAAACTGCTTCATATTTATAAATTAAAGCCTTCTCTCTCTCGAGAAGTATATATAAATAATATTATATATATACAATATATATATATATATATATATATATATATTATATATATATATAAGATATAATATTATATATATATAATATAATATATATATATATATATATAGGCACTAGCTTTAAAAGGAAGTTACATAAAAGACATGATATCGTCGAAAATCGCTCAACGCTACTCGTGGCACCTTGCAGTGTCACGTGTTAGCTAAACTCCAATAGAAGAAGCGGCAAGAGTTACCACAAGTTGGGTTTTCTTTTTTGTCATGTTAATTTTAAATTTTTTAAAATTAAAATTTTTTTTTTAAAGGGGCTCGAGCCGACGGTGGGACAGAAGGGTGGACGAAACTCCCCGTCGTCCCCCGCTGAGGCCGAGAGACGCCTAACTCTTTCCATCTTTGCGATAATTTAAATCTTGGGTATTCCTTTAGTTAAAAAAAAATGTTAATTGGCAACTTTGACGCACTATTGCCCTGAAATAATCGGAAAATCGATTACATTCTTTCGTTCGATATATATATATATTAATATATATATATATAATATATATATATAATATAATAATTATATATTATATAATATATATCAAGCTTACTTCTTTTTAAAGGACAAGTTCATATAATATATATATATATATATATATATATATATATATATATATATATTATATATATATATATATATATAATATATTATATATATATATATATATATATATATGGACAAAGTTACTTAACGGTCACACGGAACTGGAGATCGGATAAATTTTTTTATCTACCACACACCACACACACATATATATATATATATATATATACTAATATAATATATATATATATATAATATATATATATATATATATATATATATATATATATATATATATATATATATATATTATATATATATAATAGGTTAGTTATAAGAAACTAATAAATAACTACCTAAACAACTGCTCATATGTTTAAGAATGCAGATAAATCTGTTAAAAACATAAAATTTCTGCCGTTGTTGTAAAATAAAAAACATCGTACATCCCTAAAACTTTGTTATTTATATTTTTTTATTTTTGTTTAGTTTTAATTTATTTTGTACTTTTCGTAACTGAAATTTGCCCCTGATTGCTCAAAAAATGTAATTCAATTTTTAATGTCTTTATAAATAAGAATATGATCAGTGAGTGGTGGATTTATATATATATATATATATATATATATATATATATATAATATATATATATAGTATATATATATATATATATATATATTATATCAAGGTATTAAAAATATATATATTAATATATATATATTATATATATATTATATATTGGATTATAATATATCAAATTATAATCAGATTATAACATATCGAACTATCGATATATCGAATATCGATATTTTTCTACCGATAATATCGAAGGCGATATGATATTTTTAAAAATATCGATATATCGATTTATCGATATTTTTTAGATATCGGGCATCCCTACTTCAAACTTTTACTTTCACTTCAAAAACTGAAATAAGAACACTTGCGCAAGACCTAATTGCAAATATTTCCCCTTGATTAAGTATATAAATCGGAACATTACTAAGTACGATTGCTTTATTTTAATTTTAAAAAAATTTGTAATTTTAATAAAATTTTAATAAAATAGACCAAGAATGCACAAGCATAACAAACATTTGCCTGTGGGCTGTAACTTATCGTATTTTACTATTTTACAAAGCCCTTTAATTTATACGCGCAGGTTAAAATTAATTTATTAATAGGTGAAAACCCCCCCATTACTAAAACTCAAAAGAAAACGGAGTGTATATTTTGTTTATATTATTATTTTTTTTTTATTATTACAGATAAACACCACCACTCACAGGTAGAGCCCTAATCTAGGAGAGGGGGGTTGGGGTACTCAATTAACGTCTGAGCCCAAGGAGAAAATGGCTCACATTCTCCCACCCGACCAGTTGCGAACCTGGAACCTTCACTTTGTTTGGCGAGTGTTCTACCAATAAGCTACCGGGCACTTTTTATATAAATAGACATAAAATACAAAAAAAATCATGTATTCATATGCAAATAAATACATACGTACATACATAAGTGCACACACATATATACACATACGTATAAATGCACACATATATATATATATAATATATATCATATATATATTAGTATATATATAATATATATATATATATATATAATATATATATATATATATATATATATATATATATATATATATATAAATATATATATAATATATTATATATATAATATATATATATATATATTAGTGATGCAGGTAACATCCGCATCCGCATCCGCGGGCATCCGCACATTATTAAAGATCGCATCCGCGCTTTGCCTGCGGAATGTTGCGCGGATGTTTTATTGTCGAGATTTGATAAGAATTTTATGAAATTAAAAATACTTAAGATGAAATCGAAAAGAAAATGAAAATGAAAATGAGTTGAAGGCAATTCAAAAACGGCTCGATATTACATATCTTAATGTTATCAAAAGACATTCCAACTCGCTGGAATAGTAACTTCATATGATGGAAAAGAAGTATTGCTCAAAGAGCCTCTGCTTCGTACGCCAGTTGTATTCCAAAGTTTAACATTCTTATTAATATGGAAAATTAACATCATATCACACTGCGTTTTAAGCTATGAAACATTTTGAAGAAACTTATCAAAAACATCAGCGCCTTCTACAGGCTTCTTTCTGTCTCCGATTAACTAGTGTAATACCATTAATCTTCAACGCTAAGGAAGCATTTTGAACCATCTTCAAATGAAAATGATGGCGGTTTAAAAAGAATGAAAGATGCAATTAAACTAGAGCTAGAAAAACTCTTTGGTTCTGTGGAAATTAATACCTTCCTACTATTACAAACTTACTTAGATCCCCGTTATAAAGGCAAGTTTTTTTGTAACAATATTTAAAACATGTTAAATCGTTACTTTGTGTTGCAGTTGAAAAACTTCAATCCGAACAGTCTGTAGATTTCGTTTTTTTCCTTTTAATGGGTAACCACCCATTAAAAGGAAAAAAACGAAATCTACAGATCCAACACCTTATACAAGTAAATCAATAACATATTCACTGGAAAAATTCTACAGTCCAGTAGTGATGAAGAAACACACCCATTACCAAAAGATAAAGTGCAAATGATTGAAAAACTATCACCAAGAAAAACAATTAGATTCAAATGATGATCCAATCAGTTGGTGGAAAGTTAAGCAAAATGTTACCACGCTTAAGTAAACTTGCAAAGGAAATACTTGCCTGTCCTCCAACTTATGTTTGCAAGTTCGAGAGTATTTAGCAAATGCTGGGCGGTTAATATATGATGAAAGAGAAATAGACTCTCTGGCAGAAAAAATTGATGTTTTTCAAGCCCAACCTTTGCTATATTTTGAATTTCCAAATACTAAGTGATTAGGCTGATAACCCTACTCATCATTACCTCTTTCAATGAAGGGCAAGATCCAATAAGAGGTTGGTGGGGGTGGTGCATTTGAGTTGGGTCCCAGTCCGTACCCTGTTAGACATATATTAATAGAATTGTGGCCAAAACTCGAAATATATATATAATATTATATATATATATATATATATTATAATATATTATATATATATATATATTAATATATATATATATTATATATATATATATATATATATATATATATATAATCAAACATCCGCATCCGCGGATATTAAAATCAAACATCCGCATCCGCATCCGCGGATGCGAAAAAAATGACATCTGCAGCATCACTAATATATATATATATATATATATATATATATATATATATATATATATATATATATATATATATATTTTTATATCTATATATATATATATATATATCTATATATAATATAAAGTAATATATATATATATATATATATATATATATATTATATATATATATATAATATATATATATATATATATATATATATATATATAATATATATATGAATATAATATATATATATATACATATACATATTATTATTACTATCACTATTAATAGTATTAACATGCTAAACACTGTATTTAACACAAAATTTACTATATTTTACTATTAATCTCTACTATTCATTATATTTTAATATTGATATAATTACTATGCTATACACTATGTTTTAATATTAATATTTTTATGCTGTACACTATATTTCACTATTAATCACAATTATTCGCTGTATTTAATATTAATTAAACATTATTATTATTATTATTATTATTATTATTATTATTATTATTATTATTATTATTATTATTATTATTATTATTATTATTATTATTGAAGTTTAATTTCATCCAAAATATTTAATATTTCTTTATTTAATCGGCAAAATAATCGGCAGATATTTGACGATGATAATCGACCATTTTGGGGGACAAAAAAAAATATATGCCGATTTGCCGATGAACGATGAGAATAATCGTCCAACACTTATATAATTATATATATATATATATATATATATATATATATATATATATATTATATATATATATATATATATATATATATATATATATATATATATATATATATATATATATATATATGGCTAATCCTATATTTGCTATATTTACTAAACAGCAAGAAATCACGTACAGTAAATATAAAAAATGGCGTACCTCAAGGAGTAATCCTATCTCCTACCTTATTCACAGCCGATCTACACCCCACACAAATATAACAACCTACGCAGACGACATCACCATAACCACCACACACCAAAGAACCTAAACACAGCAATTCTTCTGACTCAACAAATACATCAACCAATTCAAACTTTGGCTAACTGACAAACAGAATGTCTGCATAACCTAACAAATCATCCATCACACTAATTACAACAGACCGCCAACTTGGCACTACAACCCCCAAATCTTTTTAAAACAATACAGCTTATCCCAATAAACCAAACAACCCAAAAGTTCTTGGGTAACACTGGACACATACCTAACCTTCACAAAACACATTGAAAACTTAACATCAGCAAATAGGAAACTGAGCATTCTAAGAACCATTGCTAGCGCGGACATTAACAACAATAAACAAATATCCATTGCCATCTACAAACAATACATCCATGATCCATCCAACTCTAAATTACGCGTCACCTATATGGCACCCATTAGTAACCAAGGGAAACATGAGAAAACTTCAAACCACCCAAAACAAGGCACTCAGAATTATAACAGGTTGCACAACTACAACTCCACAACAATACTTACATGAAGAAACAAAAATATTACCCATAAATGAACATTTAGAAATGATAGGTACACAGTTCTACGCTAAAACACAAATACCTCAACACCGATGCCACAATGCACTTTCCAACCCTACTAACCACAGGCTAAAACAACCTCCATCTTCCACAACCTTATTATACAAACAAATCCTAAACAACATTCGGCCCCCACAGAACAACACCTCTTATTCAAAACAAATACACGCACACATAACCGAAAATTATTTAAGAAACCGACAACCATACAATATACTAAATGAACATTCACCAGAAATTGCATCCGAATTCGACTCTATCCCTCTAACAGTCCAATCATCTGTGGCCAAACTATAGATATGGCACACCCCAACCTCAATATTACAAATACAGGTTTAAACTCAACCAGACCATGTCAAATATCTGCACAAAATGCAACTAGGCCCCGGAGACTGTGTCTCACTTCCTCCTAGAGTGTCCAACTAATCATCGTCCCAGAGAAATCTGGGGCATCACAAATTTGAGCGATCTTTGGAGGAGGCCGACTGCGGCGGCGGGGTATCTTCGTGAGGTGTGGCCACTCTGAAGGGAGGGTGGCCAGGGGGCGAGAAAGTAAGTAAGTAATTGCTAATCCTAACTAATAATGCCAATTCCCGATTCTTAAAACTTGCAATTAAACTGCTAAAATAGTTTATTTTTTAAATGCATATTTAAAGGTTATTGTTTATAATTTAATAGAATTTGATTCAATTTTTAGCTCTGAGAATTTTGAATTTCGTATACTAAATTTAATCAATATCCAATTTATTTTTTTAAACTAAAAAAAATGTAATTAGTGTAATATGTTCTAAAATTAATATGTAATGTTTACAAACATTTAAAAGGGAAGAGTACAACTGAAAAAGTTATTTAAAGAGCATTAAATTTCTATGTTTCGCACATAGATCAAGGCTAAATTTTAACATACCTTATGTATTTTACTTCGTCTCCCAGAAAAGCTGTTCATTCTGTCAGAAGGGCAAGAATTTTTCACCTTAGATCGTTATTTTCTCCTGATCCTCCGCAATAGTAAGTATCGATGGGAGCCCTTCTTCTACCCTCTTCCGAGTTATTTTATTATTTTCTAGGCTTTCTTTTTATTTGATCACTCTCTCCATTTAAATCTTCCCTACTATGTTCATCGGCATCCTCTCCAGATGTTCCCACAATTTAAATCTGGTCTCAACTATCCTATCTACATTTGCTTCTCTCCGATCCTCCTTTCTTTTCTCACTATCGCTTCTGGTATTCCCCACCGAAGACCTTCTTCCTTTTGTGGCATTCTAGGTTTGAGCTTTATACAACAGAACCGGCATCAGCACATTGTTCTATATTATTCTTTTGAGCGCCACATTAATTTTCTTAACTTTCATCATAGGATACAAAGCTCTCACCACTTTGCTGTGATGTCGATCCTATCAGAAATCTCTCCGGTATCATCATCTATAATAGTCCTATTATAGTATCTGTAGATATGCTTAGTACACGGTGGTGATGTTGGAGATAAAGCATTAAAATTTAGAGCTAGAAAGTTGTGGTCGGTTATCGATACATGCAGTGAATTTTTATTTATAAAGAGAGGAACTTGTACTGAATCATAATAAAAAAGTGTTCAAGAATTGGCTAGAACGCTCAAAAAAGAATCAACTCTTCAGATCGTTGAAAATACAGAATACTTCAGCTTTCTTTCAACTTCTTAAAGTATGAGGATCCCAACCACTCTGTGCTGTGTACATTAAAATCCCCTAAATTTAAGGTCTCAGCATTTGAGTAATATGTAAAACATCGTGTCAAATAATGAAATGCTCAGAAACACGATCCTAAGAACTCTTCATTCTGTCTTATTAATTACCCCCGTCAAGAATTCAAACAGATTTCACCGAGTCCCAAACCCGTTCCATCAAAATTGCATGCGTCACGAGATTGGTGTACCATTTCTGCGTGTACCATACCATGTCTGTGCAGCGTTCACAATCCTATGACAGGCTCAAAACATCGTCGGTATCTTAAAATTTGATCGGTGAATTTGCGTAAAATAAATACATACCACATTGTATAAGTTTGTCCGAGTTTTGAACTCGTTACAACACACACATACACACACCTACACATATACACATACACACTCAGACACACACACACACACACACACACACACACACATATATATATATATATATATATATATATATATATAATATATATAATATATTATATATATATATATATAATATATATATATATATATATATATATATAATATTATATATATATTTATATATATATATATATATAATATATATATATTATATATATATATATATTATTATATATATATATATATATATATATACTATATATAGTATATATATATATAATATATAGTATTATATATATATATATAGTATAGAGAGAGAGAGAGAAGAGAGAGAGAGAGAGAGAGAGAGAGAGAGAGAGAGAGTTTTAAAAGTTATAATTTTTTCCGTCTGTGGTAAACGATGTTAAAAAGTAGTTTCAGAGATGGCCGTTTAGGAAACTTTAAGAATTCCTTCACATTCATTTTCATTATTTATTGCAGCGCGTTTCTCTTTCTTTCTTTTTTGTGCTTAATTCGTATGAAAATATTAAGCATTGTATGCTTTAACCGAGTAAACGTTTTACGTAAGTCATTTCAGAGAGGTATTTTAAAAAAAAATGTTTCCAAGACTTCATTGATCGTTCGTGTAGCAGCAGCAGCAGCTCTCTTTGTCGTGGTTGGCACTCCGGCACGTGTGCATACATGAATGATTACTTATTAGCATACGCACATGCGAATCACACATACAAGCATTCTCGCATTGATTATCAACAACAATAAGTTTAATTAGAAATGTCTTTGTTACTTAACTGTTGGAACGGTTGTGAGGAACATTAATAACAGCTGTTCCCTTCGCGTTTACTTGCGTATTAATTATGGAACTAGCACCCAGTTCTTTTTAAATAAATAAAAGTGTTACTAGTTGCTAGTAGTTAGGTTAGTCGGTTAGTCGCATAGATGATGCATTTGGAATCGGACGAGGTTTGACTAGAATGAAGATATTTTTATTCAAAGGAAACCTGCAATTCTTCTTTCCAATTTAAATTTTATTCAACTTATTTTTTTGATCTATTTATGTATAAATTTAAACCTTAAGTCTAACCCTCTAAGCGCGATATTTGTTAATCAACTACTAACTATAGAAACGGAATTTAAAAAGCTTATTAAATGCTAAACCACAATACAACAAAAAACTTGGCCCAACAAAGCATTTTCTTCGTATGATTCTAGGGCGACAGGGCAAGATACCCTTCCCTTTAATTTTTAATTGCTTGCGACAACCCCAAATCCAGCATTGGAAGCTGATGAGTCTAGAAACATGATCTGATCTTTTGGAGAACTATTAGAGAAAAATTAATCGGTATGGATGAAAATACTAGTCCCACTGAAAGGGTGAAAACCCTACCTGGGAGTGTAGAAGTACCCGAGGATTACCATTGAAAACTATTGTGCTGAGAAACCATCTTCAAAACTCTAAGAGAACTCTAGGATACAAAGTTTTAAGTCCAAAAGAAAGAAGATGCTGGACTCACGGACAGATCGAACACCCTTCCCATGGGAGTAGATGAAAATGAAGAAAAAGATTTAGAAGATACACAATTAGATCAATATTCCATATATATATACAATTTTCAGATTTCATTTTAGATGTTGCCGTTCTTTTACTTTTTTTTTGGTAACAAACTTTTATTTTATTTTTTATTTTTTATTTTTTTTTTGTTCTTTAGCTTTGTTTAAATTTCAAGATGAAAATTTCTTCATTTGATGCTTGAAATAAATTCAATGCCGGCGATATAATTATACAGGCACCATAATCAAAACACTTGACATAATTTTTGTATTAAAATCTTTCTTTGTAGCGAACTTTTTTTTTTTCCTTTTCATTGGCGTGTATCAAAATAATACTTAATTGGAGGTAATAACATGGAAAGAATTTCGAATGAGTGTTTGTTTGAAAGTTTGAAAAAAACTTTTGAAGGGAAAGCGTTCGAATTACTGCCGGGTTGTAGGGGAGGTGGGGGAAGGGGGGTTTGCGTGGGGGCAAAATTGACGAGTTCCACCAATTATAAACTTTGAGTTTAGCGAACTATCTTGGTTCGTGTTCTTTATCGTGTTTCCTCTCGCGAATAACTGCGTTAAATTTAATCAATTCATCCTTTTTATTGTTATTGTTATTATTATTATTATTATTATTATTATTATTATTATTATTATTATTATTATTATTATTATTATTATTATTATTATTATTATTATTATTTAATTAATATTAATAGCTCTACTAAGCTAATTTGTTTTGAGATTGATGATTTTATAATAATTATATATAATATATATAATATTGCTGGGTCCGCGAGATCTGCATGTTCATCTTCGCTGAACAAGCGCTCACGTTAAGTTGTTGAAAGGCCTGTTTTTCTATATATATATATATTATATATAATATATATATATATATATAATATATATATACTATATATAATATTTATATATTTATTATATATAACTATATCACATTCTCTCCCCAAGACTGGGAGTAGGGTGCGTGAACTTGCCGGGAACAGAAAAGTAAAGTTGAATAATGACAACAAGTCGAAAGAACAGCCCAACCTACCGCCCCTTTATACCTTTTTAGGTGAGAACTCGTCACAGTCAGCCAAAAATCCACCCTAGAGCTTCACCACGGGACCGGCGAACGGACCCCCATTATGGCACATCTCGTCATGTGGGATTCATCCCTTTTCCCAGATGGGCCACAACCCATACCGCCCCTCACAAAACCCCGCCATTCACTCCTATTATGCACCTTCTTCTCGCCTCTGCTAAATCACAAATTTCTCTACTCCAGGCATTCCTTTACTGAATCAATCCATTTTTCTCCGTCTCCGCAGGGTCGATTCCCAACATCACTCACCACTATTCATCCGCTTAACCAACCGACTATCATCCATCCTTTCACATGACCAAACAATCTATTATCTCATTTATCTTTCATTTATCCCTTTCTTCACACACAAACAACTCTCTAATACGTTCATTCTTTTTTTTTATCAATTTTCTCACACCTAAAACGCCCCAAGATTGTCCATCTGAACACCAATTGTACTTTAATCTATACCTCTTATTCCAGAGCAATAGTCCTCACTACTGTACATTAAACACAGGTAACAACAATACCCTCATGTAAGACCTTAACGCACTCAGACTTAGCCCCTTACATCCACCAAGGATTTAATGCACCAGCCACCTTCCTGCCATTACAACTTTCCTACTCACTCTGTATCCTCCGTTCCTTTTCCATCCAACATATATCCTAAATATTTGAATTCGGACAGTTGTTCCAGCGGCTCACCATCTACATAACTTCACAACCGGGACTGTCCTCACTCACAACCATAACCCTACTCTTATCTAAGTTTACTTACAAACCCCTCCTTTTACACACCCTGCCAAATCTCCTCTACCAATCATTCAAGCTCTCTTCAGATTTATTGCACAAAACCAAATCATGCCGCATAATAGATAGGTAGGGGCAACCTCCACTCTCTTCCAATTTTCCATCATCCCCTATTACAGCTCCTGCACCCCCAACCATCTAAATTTATTTCAATAACATTATACATAATACAAATTGAAATATATATATATAATATATAATATATATATATATATATATATATATATATATATATATATATATTATATATATATTATATATAGATATATAATTTATATATATATATATTATATATATATATATATATTAGAAATCCTTATAATATATATATAATATATATATATATATATATTGTCTCCTGGTGGGCAATGACCAGAGGCCTATCAAATTCCACTAGAGTTGGGGAAGATTTCCAGGTGAAGGACTATTTAAGGGCTACAATACCCCGGCCCAGATTACACGGGGTATGAAAGAGCAAGTCAAAGGTATTTGTAAATATTGGTTAAAGAGATAAAGGGAGTGGCTTCCAGACTTAAAAGTAGAGTACATGTAAGGATGAGCATAGCTGTCAAGTCTGGGGCCAGAGAGTTTGACAGAAAAATTATAAGACTGTTTAGAGATGCGTGTCACACGAGACCTTAGTGGAAGAGTTAAGTTACTATAGAGTTCAGAAGAGCAGTGTCTGTTGTAATGGCGACAGGGTTGGCAAAAAGTCATGAATATTTGGCTTTTTGGCTATGGTTAATTGGCTATTTGACCCTTATATGAAAAATTATAAGGGTCAAACAGCCAATTAACCATAGTCAAAAAGCCAAAAATCCATGGCTTTTTGAAAACCCTGAATAGCGATAGTATAGCTAGAATGATGCAACAATTCGACCGTTTTTAAAGAGATTGGAAAATGGTAAGCGAGAGTAAGAGAGTTGGAGAAGAAAAAGAGTAAGGGAGAGTAGGAGAGTTGATAAGACGAAAAGTCTTAGACTCCACCTTTTCAAGGAGAGTTCTGCTAATGGAACCGTCCGAGATGTGGGAGCCATACTCCTTACAAGGGCGAACAATACCCTTATAAAGAGTAAGCAACTGGGGTGGCGAGAAGAAATTCTGATTTCGCCTCTGAACACCCAATCTCTTAGAATCTTTTCTAGAAGGAGAAGTAATGTATTCTCTCCAATTAAGGTCACGAGAAAAATAAATACCAAAAATATTAAGGACAGACGAAGGTTTGAGTTATATATTTTGAAGATGATGTTTTAGTTGTGTGGAAAATTATGTTGAGTGAAAAAATGAAGGCAACAAGTTTTTGAAAC
>JABUQX010084655.1:20000-22500 GCA_015478945.1 Trachelipus rathkii
TCTTCATAATTTTCTGCTTTGTGGTTAAGCAAAGAGAATTTTACAGCTGAGACAAACTGCACCAGACAGAAACTTTATATCATTCGTACATTTTATGAAACTTGTATCGTTGAGTTTACGAATTTGAAGACCATTGTTGATTCCTGCCATTTGTTTTTCAAAACTCAGCCCAAGGAACAATCTACAAATGTATTTGGAGCAATCACCATCTTTGTCTAAATTGCATCATCTTTCCAAGCTTGATATGGGAATGGTGGGAGAATTATATTATCTCTGTCCAGAAATAGCTCGTTAATGGTGTTCTCTGAGCAGGTTATGTTTACACTTGAATGTCATTTCATTCTTTTCCAAATGATATTTCTTTTCCCAGCTACTATATCACGAACAGAAAAACAAAGGTATTTCGTGTATTCACTTTGCTGTCCAAGTAAGAAGCTCTTCATCTTTAGATCTATACAAATTGATCATCAGTGCTTATTTTAGCAGAGCAGTTGCAAGATCAGTTTTGTTTTCATATTTATTAAAATTTTGCTGAGAGAGAATTTGAAAGAGATGCTGAACGATTACAACCATTGTGCAGTAAAATACATTTTAAGCTTTAAGTAACTATAGTTATAGTTAAGTCTGTAGAAACCAGCCAATCTTCTGGTCGATATTCCAGTTGTTCCAATTGGATATATAGTCCAGGGATGTTGCTGTAGATACAAGTTCTTCATCTTGGCTGAGATATGAAATCATGAAGTTCTTTCTCCGATAAGTTCTTTGTCCGATAAGCTGTCATTTTAGCTTTCGGCTGTAGACAGCTCTTTTCTTTTAGCTTGAATGCTAAAAGTGCGAATGTTTCCTTTGATAGACTGAGGAGTCGTACCTGATTATTTAGTACTTTTTGGGAGAACTTCTACTGTGTTGAAATGCTCTCTTCACATTAACTTTCACTGCTACCATCTGTGCTACTCACCAGATTCTGTGTTTTAACAAAGTCTGGCAATTTTCTCTCAGGTAGTGTGATAAACCTTGATATGAGAACATTGCTTTGTGTCACAGGTCTCCTTGCTGATTCAAAAATTCATGGTATATGTTTCTTGTAGTGATTGAAGTCTTGCTAAGATAGCAATCACCGTGGTGGTTTCTCCTCTTCTCTCTTCTCTTCTCTTCTCTTCTCTTCTCTTCTCTTCTCTTCTCTTCTCTTCTCTTCTCTTCTCTTCCTTCTCTCTTCTCTCTTCTCTCTTCTCTCTTCTCTCTTCTCTCTTCTCTCTTCTCTCTTCTCTCTTCTCTCTTCTCTCTTCTCTCCTCTCTCTTTCTCTTCTCTTCTCTTCTCTTCTCTTCTCTTCTCTTCTCTTCTCTTCTCTTCTCTTCTCTTCTCTTCTCTTCTCTTCTCTTCTCTTTCTTTCTTCTTCTCCCTCTTCCTTCCCTTCTTTTTCTACTTTCTTTCTTTTTTTCTTTTTCTCTCTCTTTCTCTTTTTTTCTTGCTTTTTTCTTTATCTCTTTTCTTCTTCCCACCTTTCTTCCTTCTTCTCTTCATTTCCTTTCTTCTCCTTTTTCTCCCTTTCTCTCCTCCTTTCTTCTCTTCTCTTCTCTTCTCTTCTCTTCTCTTCTCTTCTCTTCTCTTCTCTTCTCTTCTCTTCTCTTCTCTTCTCTTCTCTTGTGAAAGATCTTCCTGATCTTAGGTAATAAATGATATATTTATTTATTTATTTATTTATTTATTTTATCTTATTTTGGGGGCTTTGATATAAGTGTGTGTGTTTCATTCAGACTTGACAAAGACAATAAGGTTTGAAATGCCTTTATTGGTTTAAAAATTGATTTAATTAATACTGACGAATATATTGTTAGATTAACTTTTTTTTTTTATCCAAATGTTAAGATTGCTCTTTTCAATATTTAAGACCGCTCTTTTGAGTCATGCATGGAGAGCTTTTTGTGGAAACGCTTTAAAATAAATAAGTATTAAAGGCTAAACTTTATGGTTCAATTTTTCCTTTATAGTTTTCTCTTTAATATTATGACATTAAAACTTGTGATATTTGTTGCACTGTTTTTTTTTAAATATTTTTAAAATTTGATTATACTTAAGCTCTATGTCACATTAAATATTTTTAAATTTAAAAGGAAAAATTTATTTGAAGTTAAAATTAAATTTTTTTTTTCTGAATAAATGTGTAATAAAATTATTTCCAAAATAAAAAAAAATGAGCAGGAATTCTTTTTTTTTTTTTTTTTTTTTTTTTTTTTCTTTCCTTATCTTCAAAAATCTGGAAATAAATATAAATTTAGGAAAGGCAGAAAAATGAGAAAGGGTTTTGTAGGTAGGTCGATGCTAGATGAAAATGGGGGGGTCCGGTCGGGAGACGTAGGGGATTAAAGTTTGCTAAGATTGGATGGATTCAATAATGGAAAAGAAATTAATTGGAATTTGGAACAATTTGTGTGAAGAAAAATGTTCTGGTTTTGTTCGTTTGTTTTCCAGAAATTAATTTGGATTAAATAAATTTGGAAA
>JABUQX010084655.1:27500-32500 GCA_015478945.1 Trachelipus rathkii
ATTTAGGATATATGTTGGATGAAAAGGGAATGGATAGTGCAGAGTGTAGTAGGAAAGTTGTGAATGGTAGGAGACTGGCTGGTGCAATTAAATCGTTGGTGAATGAAAAGGAACTAAGTCTTGAGTATGAGTATAAGGGTATGTTGTTACCTGTGTTAATGTATAATAGTGAGACTATGGTCTGAAATGTGTTCAGATGGACAATCTTAGGGGCGTCTTAGGTGTCGAGTAAGAATTGATAATGTAAGGAATGAACGTATTAGAGTTGTGTGGTGTAAAGAAAGAGGTAAATGATAGAGTAAATTAAAGTATGGAGATGGTTTGGTCATGTGGAGGTGAATGATAGTCGGTTGGTAAGTGGATGTATAGTGGTGAGTGTGTTGGGAATCGACCGGCTGGGAGACTGAAGAAAAAGTGGATTGAGTCAGTAAAGGAATGTCTGAAGGAGAGATGTGAGTTTGGCAGAGACCAGAAGAAAGGTGCATAATAGGAGTGAATGGGGGGGGGGTTGTGAGTGGGATATGGTTGTGGCCCACTTGGGCCAAGGAATGAGCCCTACACTGACGATATGC
Source organism: Trachelipus rathkii (assembly GCA_015478945.1). Lineage (NCBI taxonomy): Eukaryota > Metazoa > Arthropoda > Malacostraca > Isopoda > Trachelipodidae > Trachelipus > Trachelipus rathkii. The sequence goes on from JABUQX010084655.1 coordinate 28,073, forward strand.
CATAAGCGAGGGTCCGTCGCGGTCCCGTGAAGCTCTACTGTGGAATTTTTTTGACGGCGACGAGTTCTCACTGAATAAGTATAAGACGGGGGCGTAAGGCTCGACTTTCTTTATTCGACTTGTGTCATATGCCTTTCTACTACTTTTGTTTCCGGTTCATGCACGCACCTTACCCAGTCTTGGGGGGGAAAAGGTAGATGTATATATTATATAATAAATATATAATTATATAATATATAATTATATTATAATTATATATAATATATAATATATATATATAATATATATCATATACTATATATATATTAATATATATTGTGATGGATCGATTAATCGTCATCTTCATCGTCATCGGCAAAAATCGGCATTTTTTTTAAATTCATTGTCATCGTCATCGGCAAATTTTGCCGATTATTTTGCCGGATTAATTGAACAAATTTTAAGAATTTTGAATAATATTGAAACTCAATAATAATAATAATATATATATAATATATATATATATATATATATATATGTAATATATATATATATATAGTATATATATATATTATATATTAATAATAATATATATATATATATATATATTATATATATTATATATTTATATATATCAGGGGCGTATCTTTCTGAAAAGTCAGGGAAAGTCAGGGAAAAAAAAAATTGGTCAGGGAAAGTCAGGGAAACGTTTTTAGATATGCTGAAAGTCAGGGAAATTTCAAAACAAGTCATAAAAAGTCAGCAGAATTTTTAAATTCCAAAACCAATGAAGATGAATCCATGACCAGTACATATTTTGATATAATTCATTTTTTCCCTTCCTGTATAAAATAGATGACTGAGAGATGTATCTCTTGATAAAAATGAATGAAAAGGATGGGACGAGGAATGACATTCATACAATCTCCTTCTCTATCCTGTTTCTTTTCTATATATTAAGTTCACTTTACCATACTATTCCTTCCATATTCTGTTCGTAGACATGTGTATACCACAGTTCATACCTCTGACATGATAGGTGATTGGATATACCCTCCATGAGATTGTTTTTAGAACGTATGAAAATATATGACTTAATCATGTTTATATCTTTTTCATTTTATGGAGATTATACTTTTTGAGAGTGTTTTTATTTTTATAGAGAGTTGACGCAGTGATTTTTGATTTTTATGGGCAGTTGAAGGTATCTTAAATTTATTTAATACACACAAATGGAAAAACTATATATTTTTCAAGCAAAAAAAACTTAAACCTTCACGACCAGTGGTTGGACATCAAACGAACTCTTGGTTCTTTTCTGTTCAGATTTACATGTCTGTACTCTAATATAATGCGAAAAGAATTTTCTAGTCCAGCTAAAATGCCTGCTACAAAAAAAACAACTAAGCTTTTTGCATTTTAGATTTTACATGACAAACTGAAATGCCAGACTGTGTGCACAATCAAAATGAACAAACAAAGATATAGAAGGTATCCCTCTGGAAGTGCAAGCCTGTCCAATGGCTCTCATTCATTGGAATCCTAGTATAGTTTTCCATCAGCCAGAACAAGGGAAACAAAGATTTGAATTATTGCTAGAGGCATTGTACACAAATAACCGAATCACAGATTTTGTTGCTGAGAAAGAAAAAGCCCAATACTCTACTTTGCAGTGAAGCTCATTCTACCTGAATTATGAATTCAAGAAATTATTTTTTGGGATGGTGATTGTCCTTCTAAGAGACTTTGATGAGTTTTTTTATTTTCTTCGTATAGCACCTAGAATCAATGTTATCGGAATTGTGGCAACTTATTAAATTATGACTGATATTTTCGCATGGAAATGCGACAGTTAAATTAACGCAAGCTATAAATTAAAGCAAATTTTTACAGTGAAAAATCTGAAAGAACATAGTCTAATTTCTCAAAGAAAGTGCACAATCCTTTTGCTAATGCTAAATAAGGATCTCATGAAAAGTATTCATCAAAGTTCTCTATCACATCAGAAATTTCGACAATGTAAGAGCTGCCCACAGATGATAATGTCAAGAACATCTTCAAGAGTTCAAAACAGAAAGAAAAGAAGAGAATTAAACCAGAGATTCAAATTGAAACCATCCATACAGATCAATAAACTTGAAGAGCAGGGAAAGATGTTAAAACTGAAGGCTTTTAACAGAAGAAGCCGCTATAAAATCAAAAATTAAGATGCTTGAGAAGAAAAAGTTAACTTAAATCTCCCATTTAGAACTTTTTGTGATTAAGTGGACGCTATTCACCTAGGCTATTAATGTAAGTTTTAATTTATTTTCTTTTTGTATAGATAAAACTGTTTTTTCTTTTGAAAAAATAAAAAAGGAGTGCTTTGGACGGTTATGGGTAAGGTATAGGCTGATTACTAAAAAAAAAATCATTTTTTAATTCATCCATTGATGATGAACATTTTCTAAGTTATTTTCAATAATTAATGTATGAACTGAGTAATAGGCTGAAATAAATGAATAAAAAAAAAGATATTTATACACCAAAATAACTGATACACGCTGGCAGGAAAATTTGCAGATTTCTGGTCAGGGAAAATCAGGGAAAGTCAGGGAAACTCAAATTCAAAATTTTAGTGTGAACCCTGTATATTTATATTATAATATACTATATATATATATATATATATATATATATATTAATATAATATAATTATATAATATATATATTATATATTAATATAATATATATATATATTATACCCGCTTATGGTATGTAATGAACTATCCACACTCATGCTCCAGCAACATATCAATACACATACTTATATGCCACACCCCTCCTCTGACAACAATCTTCACAGACCATCGCTATCCATATATCCATACGTGTGGGAGAAAAAATTGCGCCATCGTATGTCCTGTGTGTCGAGAAGGCGACTTAGATAACGGTGGTCGTTAGGTTTGGCTGCCTACTACCCTTATCTTTTGGCCAGGAATGCTAAGCATGCTCGGAGAAGGGTGGATCGCATAAGCGCCCTTTCTATCACTTCGGCGAAAATGTTGAATCGTATCTGTATATGAAATGTAAGAGGAATAAATGTTGAAGAAATGAGGAGAGGTGCTGGATGTATTTTGAAAAGGGCAATTTTGATTGCCTCGCTGTGGACTGAAACAAAAGATGAAAGGAAACGGTGGAAATTAGGTGGTGTGGTGTGAAATGTGTTGTGTTGCTGTGGAAGAGGAATGAGAGGGGGAAGAAAGATTTTGCAATTCTGATGAGTGAGTTGTGTTAGAGAGCTATGGTAGAATTTGTGTGTGTGAGTTACAGAAGTCAAAGGCTTAAATTTAAGTTTGAAAAGGTCAAAATTGTGTGGTTGCGACATATGACCCATCTGAGGGTAATGTTGAAAAGAGTAACGATTTTCTGGATAATCTAATGATGTTTTGGATGGGGGGATAGGAGATTCAGTTCATTTCCCACATATCTGCCCATTCAAAGATTTTTTTTTTTACAGTTGTCACCACCACTCACGGCAGAGCCCTATTCAAGAGGGGGTGTAGTATCCAAATAGTTCAAACCATCTAGGCGCAAATTTACGCATATGAAGCAACAGACGCAAGGCCTTTTATAAGTGGAGGAGATATAAATTCCGTAGGAACATAACAGAAAGATGGAAGAGAATTCCACAAACAGAGGTGGTGGGCAAAGAAGGAAGCACCGACAGCAAACTAGGCCTGGTTACCTAATGTCACACAATCAGTCGTGAGCAGATAAGCACCTATTATGCTACGAAGGCGTCGTAAAGGTGGCGTGGTACGCTCGAGTGATTAAGTTCCCTCGAGCACTTGCCGCTAAGGTACCTATAGGAAGAGATAAGCACCAACATCGCCCTCGCAAAAATAGCGGGTCAACGTGAACTGGAAAGTACCGGAACAGTTTATAAGCTTTTTGCCGTTTGACTCGACCCCTGTCCAAAAGCCGGGTGAAAAACCCGAGCCCCCCCCCCCCAGATATAAGAGCAGTACTCCGTAACATGGCGGATGAGACCTTTATGTATAGGCGGCCAACTGATGAAAGAGGAGGAAAGTCTTACAGTCTAAACAGAACTTCCAGTTCTTTGAGGCCGCCCTAGCAACGTTGTGATGTGAGGTTTCCAAGTACATTTTTTGTTATCATGTTAAGGCCAAGGATGTTTTATATTGTCAACAGGAGAGACGACAGAACCGCCGAAAGAGACAGGAAAGTTAGATAGGTATTTTGGAGAGGAGATTTGTAAAAGTTGGGTTTTTAAAAGAATTTGGAATTTCACAAAGCTTATTTCTATCCATCAGGGAGAATAAAATCGGAAAGATGAAGACGAGCACCGGCAATTCAGAAGTCAAAGTAGGAGTAAAATTGGATATGAGTAAGAGAAATGAAGGGTTGAAGTCTCTCGGAATATCGAGTGGAATTAGAGTTCAGATG
>JABUQX010084655.1:37500-55000 GCA_015478945.1 Trachelipus rathkii
TACTAAAAGGTGTTTACGTAGGAGAAATCAAGAGGTAAATGAACAGTTTGGAAGGAGGATGAAATGAGGACATACATAGGAATAGGAAGGCTCTTCTGGAAGGAGAGCAGCGAAAGGTTAAGAATGAAAAAAAGGGGAATCTGCTTAGAATACTGAATAGGGATGGTGCTTTTGTAACTGATGTGAGGGGATGTGAGGGGGAGTGTGGAAAGAACACTTCGAAATATTCCTGCACAATATTACATAATTTGATGATTTTCCTGTTTTGATGGTGTGTAGGTTTTTGATGGTTGCAAAGAAGGAATAAGGTTATTTTGTGGATGAGGTTTAGTAGGAGGAGTAATGGGTAGGTGAAGAGTTGAAGAATGGTAAATCTGCAGGTAATGATGAGAAATTTCTAGTGAAATGATCAAGAGCGGGGGCGAGATGGTGGACTTGGATTGGATTTGGAAGTTGTGTAATAAAGCGTTTATGGGGGTATAGTTCCAAGTGATTGGAGGAGAGCGGTAATAGTAACCTTATATAAAGGTAATAGGAGATAAGGGGAACTGTAAGAAATATAGGGGAATAAGTTTATTTAGTGTTGTAGGGAAGATATATGCTGGTTATTTGGTCGAAAGAGTGCGTCGTGTCGAGGGACTGATTGGTGAAAAACAAGGTGCGCTTAGGTGGTAGAGGATTGGTGGATCAAATCTTTACATTGAACAAACTGATTGAGAAAATGAAGGGAGAAAGAAGATAAAATTATATTTCACGGCACATTTTATGGATTTACTAAACAGCGTATATAGAGTTATAGGGAAGCATTTAATGGCAAGGTAAGTGATATAGATTGGTGTTGGTGGTAGGCTCTGAAGTGGAATCAACAAGTATGTTGAGAGAAGTAGTGGAAGCGTTGTGTAAGAAATAAATGGTGTCAATGGTGATTGGTTTAGGATTAATACCGGAGTGAGACAGGGTTGTTTATGTCTCCTAGGTTATTCAATGTGTATATGGATGGGTTTGAAAGAAATTCGGGTGGGGATGGCATGGAATCGGTGTTTAGAAGATGGGAATGGAGAGGGAGTGGAAGGGTGCCCACCTATTGTATGCGGGATGATTTGTCTGTGTGGCGAGTCTTGAAGAAGTTTGAGGGATGGTGAGAGATTTGGCATAGGGGTATGTAAAAGGAGGGGTTTGGAAAGTAAAACGTAGATAAGAGCTAAGGTATGGTTGTGAGTGGGAACAGTCCTCAGTGTGAAGGTTTGCTTAGATCTTTTGTTAGATGGTGAGCCGCTGGAGCAAGTGTCTGAGTTTAAAATATTTAGGGTATGTGTTTGGATGAGAAGGGAACGGATGATGCAGAGTGTAGTAGGGAAATTGTGGAAGTGCAGGAAGGTGGCTGGTGCAATTAAATCGGTTGGTCTGAATGTAAAGGGTAACTAAGTCTTTGAGTGGCATAGAGTTTACAATGAGGGTATGTTGTTACCTGTGGTTGTATGGTTAGGTTCGAGACTATATGGTCCTGGCAATAAGAATATAGATCCAAAGTTTCAATGTGTTCAGATGGACAAATCTTAGGGGAGTGCTAGGTGTGAAAAGAATTAAAAAAGTGATGGAATAGAACGTATTAGAGAGTTGTGTGGTGTGAAGAAAGGGTAAAATGAGAGAATAATAAATGAAAGTATGCTTAAGATGCGTTTGGTCTCGTGGAAAGGTAGAATGAGAAGTCGGTTGGGTTTAAGGGATGTAAAGTGAGAAGAGTGTGTTGGGAACCGACCGGCTTGGGGAGAACCTGAGAAGAAGGATTGAGCTCGCGTGAACGAATGTCTGAAAGGAGAGAAATGTGAGTTTTGGCAGAGGCGAGAATAAAGGTGCCATGATAGGAGAGAATGGGCGGGGTTTTTGTAGGGGGCATTGGTATGGTGGTGGCCCACCGGCCAGGGAATGAACCCTTACAATTGACGATTACCATAGTGAGGGTCCGTCGCGGTCTATGATGCTCAGGTGGATTTTTCTGTCTTGTGACGAGCTCAATCACTAATTAATGGTACACGAGGGGCCGGTAAGGCTAGGGCTTTCTTTTCTTTTCGACGTTTTGTCTATGTTTCCCTATGCTTTTCTTTTTTCGGCGATGCTTGTACACGCACCTTACCCCCAATCTTGGGCAAAGAGAAAAATTAAGAATATATATATATGGATGAACTTATGCTCTTCAAGTAAGGATTTTAAAATGTATACAGTATATATATATATATATATATATATATATATATATATATATATATATATATATATATATATATATTATATATTATAAAAAAATATATATTTAAATTGTTAAATTTACGGATTAACCGATTAAAACTACTCCACCGACATTAGAATCGTAGATTCGGATGGGGTTTAGGGGATCTAATTATTACTTTGCGTTAAATAGTTTGTTAGATGTTTATTTAATGATTAATGTTTATGGAAGAGGCTACCCAAAAAAGTTTCTCTTTTATGGTCGTTGCATGCAACTCCGGATCCTTTTTTGTTTAACCCCTTTTACTACGCACTACGCAAAGCTTTTACTTGATTAGTTAACACTTATAACTATTATTAGAAACCCATTCTAGGGCATTCTCTAATTTGTCCAGTTCCTTATACCTAAAGTATACCTAAAGAAAATAATAATAAATATTAAGTTTAACACTGTCACTTAAAGAGAAAAAGGGGAAAAAAGGGAAAGGGGAAACTCCACTACTAGGTGGAGATTAAACACGATCTTCTGAGTGTTGCTCGATGAACTTCTTCTTCTTCTTCTTCTTCTTCTTCGTCTTCTTCTTCCCTCTTCCTCCTACACACTTATACCTTTTTCCTCTCCTCCTCCTCCCCCTCCTTCTCCTCGTCAGACCAACACCGTACCTTCCAACACCACTTCCCTTCAACATGATCTCCTCAACGCCTCCAATTCATTCACATCCCTCCTTTGTCAAAGGGTTTCTGTGGCCACAACAATTTGTTTTCTATTTGCTTCCACATCGAACATCTTTATCAAACCCTCTCTAGACGCTTGTTTGATATATGCATATCTATTTGGTAAGTCTCGATATTGCTTACTTTTTGCTGGAATGTATTCCGTCCACCAAGGTCTTAGAGTCAGAGTATATCCAGATGCCAAGTGGTTCAATCCCTATTACCTCCTCCCACCAAGCGTTTATGAGAATACCTGCTTCCATCCCTTCGATTAAACCTAAAGTCTCCGCTTCCATCGTAGATCTTGCTTTCCTTTTCTCCATTTTTGATTTCCAAAAAATTGGACTACTTTTTCCTGACTCATCTACCAGGCTCACAATATATCCAATTTGGGGACTCCCCGGGTCTTCATCAATCACCTTCCTCATAGACGCGTCCGTATAGACAACAATCTTTAAATTTCCCTTGAGATTCTGAATCCGTATCTCCCAACCCAACTCTCATTTTTACTCTTCTCAATAATGCCGATGAGTTTCCTCATATCTTCGGTAGTTCCACTTTTGCAGTATCTGCTCATATGACTCACTGGGTAGGCCAAATCTGGACGAGTGTGTTGGCTTGCCCAGTTCATTTTTCCAATAAGGGATCTATACTTCGTTAATTCACTTTCTTGTAGTCGGGTGTTGCCTTTGTAGTCCTTCTTGTCAGGTATCTCTAGGTTCCTCACATACCCTGTTTGTGATAGTAGGATTCCTTCTTTATCCACCTTCACATCCACTCCAATATACCGGAATTCTCCCTCCTCCTCACCTCCCACCTTCAATCTATGTTTTAATCTATTTATTACCGACTGACAAAACTCTTCTGAACCTCCGTAGCAAAAATCGTCGACATGGGTACACATGATACCTACGAGTTTCCCTTTTTCTCTCCAGTAGAACATCGTAGGTTCCAGTTTGCTCCTGATACCTCCCAAATCCTTTAGGATTGTAACCACACTCTCATACCACGTTCTGGCAGCATCTTTCAAACCGTAAACGGCTTTCCTTAGTTTCCATATACAGTCTTTTGTTTCTTCTTCTAAAGGGGGCCTAACCCACACATCTCTTTCAATTCTTTTCCCTTGTAGGTAAGCAGTCTTTATATCTATGGTTCTACACTCCCATCCATAAAAACACATGATGGTCATGCAAAATTTCATTATCTCTCCAGAGCACGTTGGGGCATCAGTCGCAAAAAGTCCCTCCTTTTCTTCATATCCTCTCACCACCAAACGCGCTTTCCATATTTTTCTTCCATTTTTCATCTTTTGTCCGATTACCCATTTTAATGAGAGTGTTTTTTGTCCCTTATTCTCTACCACCTCATAAACGTCATTTTTCTTCCAACTAGTTAATTCCTCTCTTTTTGCTTCTTCTATTTCTTCTTCTGGGAAGTTACCGTACCATCCTTCTGTGTTCCCTCCATCTTCTATCTCCTCTCCGAACCTATTTTCTTTTTCCTGCCCTGTTTCTTCCTCCTCTTGTATATTCTTATACTCCTTGAAATCTATCCACTGGGGTCTACCATCTTCAACATTTATGACGTTGAAACATTCATTATACTTTTTACTAGTGCCTTTTCCAGCTCTACTAACTATTTGAAATGTTCTCTTTTCTCCAGTATCTTTTTTCTCACATATATACCTCTTTCCTTGTTTCAAAGTTTCTTTTTTCTTGGGAATCATGGGGATATCTTCTTTTTCTTCTGTATCTTCTGTAATCTGTAGATCTTCTTCTACATTTTCTCCTTCATCTTCACTACTGGATTCTTCTTCGAAGTATTGTCTTGTAGGACCCATCGCTCCTCCATCTTTATTTCCGTTTTCTCTGGATTGTTCTTCTCCTACTTCTTCCTCATCCTCCCTGTGGGGTAATCTCCCTAGTCTTGTGATATGTACTCTATTAATTTCTCTAATAGTGCCCCCGTGTTTCACGACCACTGTTTTCCCCAATCTTCCGACAACCTCCGCAGGTCCTCTCCATTCTCTTTCTCCTTCCCTTTTGTAATATACCTCTTCTCCCGGTATCGCTAACTCAATATGGTGTTCCCTCACATTTTGTCGGAGTGCTCTTTTTATTTTTTCCTCAGATTCTTGTCTAATGTGTATTTCTCTGGCTTTATGAAGACCAGTCAACACGTTCCTTAATATCGCACTCTCTTCTCCTTCCTCCAACGTTCCTAGCCTTTCTTCTTCTCCCAATCTGGTAAGATTGGGTAAACCAGTGTTCCTGCCAAAAACAAGATGGTTAGGGGCAAATCCATTTGCATCGGACAGGCTATTTTTCGCTGCTACCGACCACATCAATCCTATTTCGAGATGGATCCCTTCTTCTCTTAACTTCCGTATAGAGTCCTTTAGGAGTCCTACCATTCTTTCACATAAACCGTTGCTAAAAGGACTTCTTGCTGCTGTTACTTTTTGTTTTATCCCGAATCTCTCTGTCATTTTCTTCATTTCCTCATTGGAGAATTCCAGTCCATTGTCACTAAACAATTCTTTTGGGGCTCCAAATAAACTGATCCATTTTTCCATAATTCTCTTTGTGATTTCTTCTGGTTTCTTGCTTTTTACCCAGCTTGCCTGGCAATAACGAGTTGCGCTGTCGATCATCACTAAAAAATTTTCTCCTTCTAACTCCCCCAGATCCATACAGACTACATCATTAAACACTCTTCCCAACGGAAGTCCGACGATCGGTCTAGCTGGAGTCCTTTTAAACCGGATGCACACATCACAATTTTCGTGCATGTCTTCTAGACTCTGTCGTATACTTCTTCTTTCATCTTCTTTTAAGGTATCTTTTTCAAATGCGTCCAGGATCAGTCTCCACAATTTTTCAATCCCAGGATGACCAAATTGTATGTGTAGTTTCCTTAATGCTTTCTTCCTGTTTAGAGAATTTCTCAAATCTTCTTTGGTGTTCTCTTGATACCAAACGAAATTTTTATTGAGTCCTTTTCTTAGTTGGATCATTAGATGTCCTTTCCTATTCTCCCGACATTTTACTCCTTTTTGTTGCAGAACACCTATGTCTATTTCTTTTTTTCTCATGTCTATTCTCATGTCCATCCGTTCCATCGTCTCCTTTCCCACAAGCCAAGGAATATCTCCCCTAACCACTTCAGTCCTCATGAGAAACTCATATCCACGGATGTTGCATGGTATGTTAATTATCTTACAAACATGATACTCTGTCTCACCAAATACATAGGTTCCTTCCTTCTCCTCCACTGTCTGCAACATTTCCTTTCTTTCTCTCCCAGACAAACTACCCACTATCCTGCCTAGTCATCTCTCCCCAATAACTGATGTCTTACAACCAGTGTCAATCAAGGCCTCAAGATCATCATATGGCCCCGATGTTTTCTCTTCTTTTTCGTAACTGCAGTAGACTTCTTTTTTCTCACTTCTTTCTCTCCCTTCATTCTGCCCGATATTTTTGTTCTTCTTGAATCCTTCATTTCGAGGAATTTCTGTCTTCATTCTCACTCCCTTACCTCTGTGAGGACACTTGAAGGCGAAATGGTATTCAGATCTGCAAATCATGCATTTTTTGAACGACCCATCTGGATATGTAAGATTTTTTCCTTTCAAGTTCAATCCTTTATCTCCTTTTTCTTGATCTTTCTCACCAAACCAGCCACAAGTTTCTTCTTTCTTTTTTTCCTCTCCGATATTCATCTCATATAGAGTAATAAGAGCCATCTTGAAGTCCTTAAAGTTCCAGTCTCCTTTTCCGCAGTACGATAGAGTAAGTTGTTTCTGTTCATTAGTAAGGTTTGCTGCCTCAACTACATGACAGCATCGTAAATCTTCCACCAGAAATCCACTACCGCAGACCAGGCGACATTCTCTCTCATGTATTTCATATCGTCCCATAAAATCTCTCATCCCTTCTCCTTTATTTCTTTGTATTTTAAAATACTTACTTATTTTATCAAACTTATCTTGTGTCCTTTCCCTGCCGTATTGTTCATCCAATCGCTTAATTATTGCTTCTTTTCCTCCTACTGATTGTAAATCTTCCATAGAAATATCCTGAACAAATTTGAATGCCCTTTCTCCTAAACTTAACATGATTTCTACTGCTGGATATTCCACTTTCTTCCCTTCTGCAAGAAACCACAAATCTATGAGTTTTTTCCACATTCCATAGTCCTCACCTTCGTTCCCTTCCCATCGGGGACATGCTCTTTTTGTGGTTCTTCCTTTTTCCTTTCCTTCTGATATACGTTCGATCTCCTTTTTCATGGATAACAAAGAAGCCTCGAGTTCTTCCATGATTGTGAGTAGAAAGCAGAGTGGCGCAGATTGTTAAATTACGGATAACCGATTAAAACTACTCACCGAATTAGAATGTAGATTCGGATGGGGTTTAGGGGATCTAATTATTACTTTGCGTTAAATAGTTTGTTAGATGTTTATTTAATGATTAATGTTTATGGAAGAGGCTACCCAAAAAAGTTTCTCTTTTATGGTCGTTGCATGCAACTCCGGATCCTTTTTTGTTTAACCCCTTTTACTACGCACTACGCAAAGCTTTTACTTGATTAGTTAACACTTATAACTTTTATTAGAAACCCATTCTAGGGCATTCTCTAATTTGTCCAGTTCCTTATACCTAAAGTATACCTAAAGAAAATAATAATAAATATTAAGTTTAACACTGTCACAAAAAGAGAAAAAGGGGAAAAAAGGGAAAGGGGAAACTCCACTACTAGGTGGAGATTAAACACGATCTTCTGAGTGTTGCTCGATGAACTTCTTCTTCTTCTTCTTCTTCTTCTTCGTCTTCTTCTTCCCTCTTCCTCCTATAAATATTAACACACTTATACCTTTTTCCTCTCCTCCTCCTCCCACCTCCTTCTCTATATGATATATATATATATTATATATATATAGTATATATTATTATTATATATATTATTATTATTATTATTATTATTACTATATGCGGATGATTTGGTTTTGTGTGGTGAATCTGAAGAGTTTGAGAGAATTGGTAGAGAGATTTGGCAGGGTATGTAAAAGGAGGGGTTTGAAAGTAAACGTAGATAAGAGTAAGCTTATGGTTGTGACGTGAGCGACAGTCTCAGTGTGAAGTTTGTTAGATGGTGAGCAGCTTGGAACAAGTGGTCTGAGTTTAAATATTTAGGGTATGTGTTTGGATTGAGAAGGAACGGATGATTGCAGGAGTGTAGCTATGGGAAAGTCTGTGAATGGGCAGGAAGGTTGCTGGTTGCAATTAAATCGTTGGTGAATGTAAAGGGACTAAGTCTTTGAGTGCGCTAGATGAGTCTTACATGAGGGTATGGTTGTTACCTGTGTTATTGTTATGGTAGTGACACTATTGGTCTTTGGAATAAAGAAATATAGAATCTAAAGTTCAATGTGTTCAGATGACAATCTTAGGGGCATGCTAGGTGTGAAAGAATTAATAAAATGAGGAATGAACGTATTAGAGAGTTTGTGGTGTGAAGAAAAGGGGTAAATGAGAGAAAATAAATGAAAGCATGTTGAAATGGTTTGGTCACGTGGAAAGGATGAATGATAGTTCGGTTGGTTAAGCGGAATGATGTATTGTGGAGAGTGTGTTGGGAACCGACCGGCTGGAGACCGAAGAGAGAAAGGGGATTGAGTCGGTGAACGAATGTCTGAAGGAGAGAAATGTGAGTTGGCAGGCAAGAATAAAGGTGCATGATAGGAGAGAATGGCGGTGTGGTTTTGTATGGGGGCATGTTTGTGGCCCTACCTGGGGCCAAGGGATGAACCCTTACATTGACGATTTTACCATAGTGAGGGTCCGGTCGCGTTCCCATGAAGCTTTAGGGTGATTTTCTGTCTGTGACGAGCGCTTTTCACTAATTTAATGGTACAGAGGGGGGCAGGTAAGGCTGGGGCTTTCTTTTCGACATTTGTCATACTCTCTACTGCTTTTCTTTTCCGATGCTTGTTAGCGCTCCTTACTCCCAATCTTGGGAAAAATAAGGTTTAGGTGACAGAAAGAAAAAGATTATTATATATAATATATAAATATATATTATAATATATATATATATATAGTATAAATAATATATTATATTAATATAATATATATATACTATATATATATATATACTATATATATTATATATATATATATATAATATATATAAATATATATATATATATATTATTATATATATATATATATTATATATATTATTATATATAATATATATGTATATATATATATAATATATAATATTATATTATATATATAATATATAATATAATATATATATAATATATTTTCTTCGCAGGTTGCTGTAGTTGGGCACTTCAGAATTCATGGCGCGTCATTAACAATGCTATTCAGAAAGATCAATATGAATTTAAACAATAATAAGCATCGCAAAAGACGTAGAGGACAAGGCACTACTGATGTTGCTGAAACGACTTTTCAAATGGTAATCATAATAAATTATTGCCTTTAAAGCTATTAATAAATGACGAATTATATAAGTGTTGGAAAACTAGTACATATAATTCGTAACGACCTAGTACGATTTTTTTTATATAGGGAAATTGCTGTATTTAATTTTAGTTTTAAAATATTTAAATCTATTTAATAAAAAGCATACTTGTCATTATAGCAAAATTGTGAAATATTTTTTAGGAAATGGACGTTAAAGCAGTTCGAGGAAGGCCTCATTGGCAGTTGGCTTGGCGTTGTTATAGTGTTGCTTCTTCTTATCAAAGTGGATCTCATGCAACATCGATTGTCAATGTTAGTGACCAAAATATTTTCCATCTTTTAAAAACTTCTCGAAAGTTAAAAGTTACAGCGCCGAATCAACATCTCCTCTTTTCTGAGATATAGTACAAAAGCATTTGATAAAAGTTTTTTTTTTTCTTTTTAGAAATGTTTTTTGCGCTTTGTTTTTTCATAAGATTTTACTGAATGTATTTGTTTCTGCGTGCAGATGATTTAAACCCCGAATCAATGCTAAGTTTAAAAACTTTATTTTACCTCGAAATTAATATTTTTAGTTGCTTCATTTTTCTTATTTTCGTTTAAAGAAATTCAATTATGTAGAATTAAGTTCCAAAAATTCTAAGAAAGCGTTCTTTGTGATACAATTGGCTGAATAATAACTTTTGTGTGATCTTACTTTTTAAGTCAGTAAATATTAAGTGTAATTTTTTGTTGGATTTTTATAGAAGTATATATATGATAATAATTTTGATTTAATCATAAAATGTGAATATGATATGACCTTATTTGACCTATATAAGATTGTTTTATATCAGCACTCCATTGTTTATTTGAAGCAATCAGTTAAATTTTATTTTGAATTTAGCTTCAGATTTTTTTTTCTTGCCAGTAGAGTAGTTGGGAGCTTATCCTACACGGAATTTTAATTGCAACATATAAGTGTGGGGCTGAAGCTGTATTTTTATTTTAAGAGGAGCCATGGCTTTAGCAAACAAATTTTTTTTACTTTAATATAAAAAATCAGTTAGTGGGGTCCATGGATGGAGAGAAAAGATAAGGAAAGAAGTAGGGAGAAGTTAAGTGAACAAGGTTATAAGGAAACGTATGTGAGAGCATTTGCAAATAAATCGGTTGAATCTGAACAGGATGAAACAACAAATCTGGATGCAAATGAAGCAAGCCTTTGTTTGTAGTGCAAGAGAAGTATGTGGGTGTGGGGCTTACAAGGGAAAAGGAAGCACGAAAGGTTAAGGAAGAGGATAAAGGGGAATCTTTATAAAAAAAGTAAATAGGGATGGTACTTCTGTGAATGAAGAAATGGATATTAGGAAAGTGTGTGGTTTATGTGTATAGGTTTGATGGTGTAAGAAGAAATAGATATTTTGGGGATGAAGTAACTAGTAGGGGGGAGGTTGAAGAATGGTAAATCAGCAGGTATAGATGGAATAACTGGGGTGAAATGATTAAGAATGGATACGGAAGTTGTGCAACAAAGCGTTTTGGAGGGTATAGTTCTGAAGGATATACCTTGATATGAGGGTGATGAATATAAGGGGAACTATAGGGGAATTAGTTTGTTGAGTGTTGTAGGGAAAATATATGCCAGTATTTTGTTGGAAGGAATGAGTCGAGGGACTGATTGGTGAAGAACAAGGTGCATTTGGAAGTGGTATAGGATGTATAGATCAAATTTTCGTCTTGCAAAAGGGGTTTGAAATTGATAATACATAATCATTCTTATCCTTTTCAGACAGATTAAATTGATAAACAGGTTAATAAAGATTTATAAAATTAAAGAATAATTTAATAGATATTAAGTATATTTTAGGAAGAATAAATAGATTTAAAAAAGGCCTTAACAATACACTTGTATAATAGTTTGTGTTAGAAAGAATTTAATGAAGATTAATGAACAAATAGAAGAGATAATAGAAGATTACAAGACTTATAGAGAGGACCAAAGGAAGATAGAAGAATAGACAGATCAAATAACTAACAACAACAACCAACAACTACAAGACTTAACTACCAGACGTAACATCGGTAAGACCAATTCTTTTAATAATATAAATTATTCTATTATACAAGTTTAACTTCATATTCATATCTACAATGACAGAAGTAGAAGGAAAAACTAAAGCTCCGAGATTCTCAGGGATGAAAGAAGAGAATTTTGATCAATATTTAAGGAAGGCACAATTATGGATTAAAATGAATGAGAAAGTAAAATACCCAGCTGCAGAATTATTGATGAAATTAGAAGGAAATGCTTTTGAAACAGTGAAGAACATATCTATGGAAGATTTTAATGAGTGATAAAGGGGAAAAGCTATTTTTTGACCTACTAAAAAGAAAATACCAGAAAAGGACTGAAACATACAGTTTATCAAAATAAAGGAATTTAAAGATATCAAACAAATGAAGACTGAAAGTATAAAGGATTATATCTTCAGATTCGATAACCTGAGGATTGAAACTGAAGGAGTAGCGGAGATGACATATCCAAAGAAATACCTAGCTTTTACATTAATAGACAATTCAAGTATGAGCAACATCGAAAAGAAAATAATACTCAGTAAAATTGGAAATGTTAAAAAAGAAAGAATTTATGAGGCAACACAGGAGGAAATATTGCATGTAATGGATTCTGTATTAACAGAAATGGAAGAAAAAACAACAAAGGAAAACCCAAAACATTGGTATCAAGGAGAAGAATGTATATACTGTCATAAAACTAATCACAAGAGTGAACAATGTTTCTATAAGGATAAGGAAAAATGTAATATTTGCAAGAAAAATAACCATAAGACAGAAGACTGTTTTTTCTCAGAAGAAATGAAAGGAAAATGTTTTAAATGTAGAGAACCAGGTCATTCATTCAAGGACTGTACAAAGAAAAAACAAGCACCCTCAAGTGAATCAAAGAGAACATATTATAATAAAGAAATTGTAGAAGATAATAATAAGAGCGAATTAATGGAAGAAGTGCTGGGAATAATTGATTCAGGATGTTTGACTTCTGTAGTGGGAACCATATGACTATCAGCCATTCTATCTAATATGTCAGAGAAATATATTAGGGAAGTGTCAAAAAGCCAACGGAAAAAGGAAGGTACACATATCTTTGGTAAGACGAGATATGAAATAATAAAGGAAATTATCTTACCATGCAAGATGAAGGAAAAAGAATTTCAGATAAAAATAGATGTAGTTGAAGGAGACATACCCCTTTTAATAGGAAAGAAAACATTAAAGAACATAAGAGCAGTAATAGATATAGAAAAGAATTTGATACACCTGAAGGACATGGATATTTACAATATACCAATAATAGAAAACGAAACAGGACACGATTGTGTAACTCTGATGGAATTAGGAAAAAGAAATTGGAATGGGCAATTTAAGGAAGGATGGATAGATATAGAAAAAGTAAGAAAAGAAAAATTATTGAAGCTACATCTGCAATTTGCTCATGGATCAAGTAGAAAAATATATCAACTTATAAAGGAAGCATATGAAAATAAAACCACATCGGAAATATTAAAAAAGGTAATGGAAGAATTAGATCAAATTGTTAAAGATTGTAAGACGTGTCAAAAATTTAAACCAACACCACCCCATCCAATAGTTGGATTGAGAATGGCACAAAAATTTTGTGATATGTTACAGATGGATATAGGAGAGATAGATAATCATAAATTTATAGTTATGATAGATACCGCAACGCGATATGTGCAAGCTGAATGGTTATATGGAAAAACAAGTAAAGAAATTATAGAGAAGATATTAGATAGATGGGTAACATACTTTGGAGCACCAAAGATAATAATGTCAGATGCAGGAAGAGAATTCCAAAATAATGATATGGAATATTTCTGTACTAAATTCAACATAGTATTGAAAAGCACTGCAAGAGAAAGCCCTTTTAGCAACGGATTATGTGAAAAATACGTCGGGTTAATAAAGGAGTCAATATACAAGTTAAGAGAGGATGGATTCAGTAGAAATGAAAGTTTAAAATGGAGTGTCTATGCCAAGAATCAATTAACGAATGTTAATGGATATTCTCCAAATCAGTTAGTATTTGGTAGAAACAATGTTATACCGAACTATGTAGATGAAAGGGATAGTAATCCAGCCTTGTTTGATGATATAGAAGAAGATGAAATGATGAGAAATGTGATGAATGCGATATCAGAAGCCAGGAAACATCACATAGAACAGGAATCCTCAGAAAAAATAAAAAGGGCCTTAAGAAAAAGAATAAGAGAACACCCTCTAGAAAAGTCACTTATAGGAGACACTGTTTATTATAAAAGAAATAATGCAAAGGAATGGAGAGGACCTGCAAAGGTAATTGGAAAAGAAGGAAAGACAGTTATAGTAAAACATGGAGGGAACATTCATGAAATTGCTAGAGTACACATAACAAGAATAAATAAGTGTGCATCTACCGACAATAACGAAGAGGATACAAACCATGATTTATCAGATGAGAGTGAAGAGAAAAATGACACCATTGTTGATGAAGATTCGGAATCAGAAACAGATGATGAAGAAGACTATGTGACAATGACAAAAGATAGAAAAGAAATCCAGGATACACAAGATAGATTAAAAATAAAAAGATATCAAATTTATGAAATAAGAAATAAAGAAAACGGATTAAGATATAGAGTAAAGATTTTGAGCAGAGCTGGAAAGGCAAAAAGTAAAAAGTACTCTTCTTGTTATAATGTCCAAGACATGGATGATGACAGTTTTAAATGGATAAATTTGAATGAATATGACCAAATAGCATTAATTAATGAAAGTGAAGAGGACGAACAAAGTGAAGAAAATGTTGATGAAAGAGGATACAGTACTGAAGAAGAAGAGGAAGAAGAAGAAGAGAATCAAGGTGATCAAGAAGAAGAGGTTACGAATTATTATGCAAACTTACTTGAAGAAGAAATTGAAAACGCAAAACAAAATGAATTAATAAGTTGGAAAAATAACAAAGTATATGAAGAAATTGTAAGAGATAATGAGAACAGAAAATTAGTATCCACAAGATGGATAGTAACAGAAAAAAATAAAAATGGGAAAACAATTACAAAGGCTAGACTAGTGGCACGAGGATTCGAAGAAAAAGTATATGGACACTTAGAGGCACCTACATGTACCCCGGATACTATCAAGATTTTTGTGAACATCACTCGGGCATATGGATGGCAAATTAGAACACTGGATGTAAAGACAGCGTACCTGCAGGGTAGGGAAATGAAGAGAGAAGTTTTTTTACAACCTCCACCAGAAGCGAAAACAAATAAAATATGGAAATTAAGGAAAACTGTATACGGATTAAAGGATGCAGCAGTAGCCTGGTATCTATCAATGAAGGAATTTTTAAATAATCATGGTATGGTACAAAATATATACGACCCTACCATCTATCATTACAAGTCTGGTAAACAACTAGAAGGAATATTGTGCATCCATGTTGATGATTTGATGTTTGCTGGATCGGAAACTTTTCACAATAAAATGATAAAGGAATTAAGTAAAAGATTTACAATGGGTAATGTAGAGGAAAAATTATTTAAATACATTGGTATTGATATAAAAGGAAAATAATGAAATAATTCTAAGCCAAATAAATTATATTAAGGATTTAAAGGTAGTGTCACAGGAGAAATATTCAGAT
Source organism: Trachelipus rathkii (assembly GCA_015478945.1). Classification (NCBI taxonomy): domain Eukaryota; kingdom Metazoa; phylum Arthropoda; class Malacostraca; order Isopoda; family Trachelipodidae; genus Trachelipus; species Trachelipus rathkii. The sequence continues at coordinate 52,648 of JABUQX010084655.1, forward strand.
AGAGAAGAAAGAAAATTAAAAAAGGAAGAGATGACATTATAGTAGGTCTTTGATGGGAGTCCTAAATGATATCCCAACATAACAAGACCAGATCTCATCGTTTTTTTGTGAGTTACACAATGCCAGAAAAAATATAATGGCAACAAACAAAGATCATGAGAAATTTTAATAAAGATTAATAAATTGAAAAATGAAGAAATAGAAATAAAAATGAAACCAATAAGAAACAAACGGATGATACTGTGCTACAGTGATGCTTCCTTTGGAAATATAGATGATGGAAGCACACAGGTCGGCTATATTATATTTATAAAAGATATTGAATTAGAAAATAGCAATGTTATAAGTTGGAAATCAAAGAAAGCACATAGAATTGTAAGATCAACGATGGAAGCGGAAATGGTGGCATTGCTTGAATGTCTTGAGGAAGCGAATTACATAAGAGAAGTATGGAAAGAAATAACAAGTGAAACATTGAAAATTGAAGTAAAAACAGATAATCACTCAATAAAGAAAGCCCTAGAATCCAATACAGCAATTAAAAACAGAAATCTAAGGATTGACATTGCAGCCTTGAAGAATATTCTGTCTGAAGTGGAAAAATATGACATTACTTGGATTCCTGGGGACCAACAAGTAGCAGCTGGATTAACAAAAGAATTTGGAAAGAAAAATATATTAATCAATTATATAAAAAACGATGGGAAAAAGGAAGTCAAGAAAAGAAACTAGAGGAAGAAAAAGAATCGGATAAAGAATGATAATACATAATCATTCTTATCCTTTTCAGACAGATTAAATTGATAAACAGGTTAATAAAGATTTATAAAATTAAAGAATAATTTAATAGATATTAAGTATATTTTAGGAAGAATAAATAGATTTAAAAAAGGCCTTAACAATACACTTGTATAATAGTTTAAGTGTTAGAAAGAATTTAATGAAGATTAATGAACAAATAGAAGAGATAATAGAAGATTACAAGACTTATAGAGAGGACCAAAGGAAGATAGAAGAATAGACAGATCAAATAACTAACAAACAACAACTAACAACAACAACCAACAACTACAAGACTTAACTACCAGAGTAACATCGGTAAGAAAATTCTTTTATAATATAAATTAGAAATAATTAATAAACCCTTTGTGGGTAGGTGTTGATGGTAGGCTTCTGAATAGAATTAAATGTATGTATGTATGTCGATAGTGAAGGTTGTGTAAGAATAAATGTAGTGGAAAGTGAATGGCTTAATAGTGAATTGAGGCAATGATATGTTATGTCTCCATGGCTATTTAATTGTATAAGGATGTGGTGATGAATGAATTAGAGGTAAGGGTGGCAACGAAAGATTAGAATGGTGAATGGAAGAGAGTAGGGTGTCCTGCTTATTGTACGCGGGTGATTTGGTTTTATGTGGCTAATCTGGAGGGAGTTTGAACAGAATTGGTAAAGAGGTTTGAAAGTAAACGTAGATAAGAGTAAGGTCATGGTTGTGAGTGAGGAGAGTCCGCTGTGTGAGGTCGTGTTGGATGGTGAGCTGTTGGAATAAGTAAAGTATAAGTGTTTAAATATTTAGGATATATGTTGGATGATAAGAGAACGGATGATGCAGTGTGTAGTAGGAAAGTGGCTCTTGCAATTAAATTCTTGGTGGATGGAAAGTGACTAAAGTCTTGAGTGTGCTATGGTTTTTGCATGAGGGTGTATGTGTTTACCCGTCTTAATGTATAGTGCTTTGGAATAAAAGGAGATCCAAGGCACAATCTGTTCAGATAAACAATCTTTGGGGCATGTCAGGTGTGAGAAGAATTGATAAAATGAGGAATGTCATTAGGGAGTTGGGGGGGGGGGGCAGAAAGGAGTAATCGAGAGAATAAACTAGAGTACATCGAGATGGTTTGGTCATATGGAAAGGATGGATGATAGTCGGTTGGTTAAGCGGGTGTATAGTGGTGTGTACTAGGAATCGATCAGCTGGGAGGCCGAAGAAAAAGTGGATTGAGTTAGTAAAGAAATGTGTGTGTGACAGTGGCGAGAAGGTGCATAAAAAGTGTGGCCTTATTTTTTTTGAGGGGGTATGGTTGTGGGTGGCCTGGTCTAAGGGTTGAACACTACATTGACGAGATACCAGTGAGAATCCGTCGCGGTCTGGAGAAGCCCTACTGTGGATTTTTTTTGACTGAGACAAGCTCTCACTTAAGGTTATGGAGGGTACATTGCCAGGAAAAAAATAACTTAAAAAATGATTGTCAAAAGCAGAGTTGTGGAGTCGGAGTCGGTACTTTTGAAAAGGGTGGAGTCGGAGTCGGGGTCGGTAACTTTCGAGATAGTAGAGTTTTAGTCAGAAAAT
>JABUQX010084655.1:57500-60048 GCA_015478945.1 Trachelipus rathkii
AAGTATGTGTTTGGATGTTAAATCAGTGAGGGTTTTGGAAATGGAATTATCGGATCAATTATGTTGTTCTAGGTGTAAAATTAAGGTTAGTGGGGCTTGAGGAGAGGAAGGTGTACGAAAGGAAGTAGTGAAAATTAAGAGTGAGAGTTAAGTGAACAAGGTAATAAATAAGGTAAGTATGTAAGAGCGCTCGCTAGTAATTCGGTTGAATGTGAACATTTGATCTGAACAAAATCTGGGGGACAAAATTGAAGGAAGCAATTTGTTGTAGTTGCAAAGGAAGTGTGTGGATGTGCAAAGTAGGAGTAAGAATGTTAACAGCGAATGGTGAATGAAGAGGTATGAAAGCGGTTAAAGGTAAAAAAGAAGCGTGGTTGAAATGTACTAAAAGCAAATGAATGGAAGTTTTCAAAGAAAGATGTTTTGAATTATATAAGGAGAAAAAGAAAATACTAAAAGGTGCATACGTAGGAGAAACAAGAGTAAATAACAGTTTGGAAGGGAGGATGAATGAGGGACATACAGGGAATAGGAAGCCTCTTCTGGAAGGAAGCGCGAAAGGTTAAGAAATGAGAATAAGGGGAATCTGCTTAGAATAATGATAGGGATGGTGCTTTTGTACCTGATGAAATGGATGTGAGGGGTAGTGTGGAAAGACACTTCGAAAATCTGCACAATATTAACAGTAAAGAATGGGGTGTTAGTGAATGTGTGTGGGTTTGCTGAGGTACAAGAAAGAATAGGTATTTTGTGATGAGGTTATTAGTAAAGGAGGAGGTAATGGGTAGAGTTGAGAAAGTTGAGAATGGTAAATCTGCAGGTATAAGATGGAAATTAACTGGTGAAATGATCAAGAGCGGAGCGAGATGGTGATTGATTGGATTTGGAAAGTTGTGTAATAAAGCGTTTAGGAGGTATAGTTTCCAAGGGTTGGAGGAGATGCGGTAATATGTACCCTTGTATAACGGGTATGGGAGAAAAGGGGAAGCTGTAGAAATTATAGGGGATAAGTTTATTTCAGTGTTGTAGGGAAGGTATATGCTTGCATTTTGGTTGGTCGAAAGAGTGCGTCGATGACTGATGAAGACCTGATTGGTGAAGAACAAGGTGCACTATAGGAGTGGTAGAGGATGTGTGGATGCAAAATCTTTACATTAAAACAAATGATTGAGAAATGAGGGAGAAGAGAATAAATTGTATTTAGTTTTATGGATTGGCAACAGGCGTATGATAGATGTAATAGGGAAGCTTTATGGCAGGTAATAGTGATATAGGTGTTGTGTATGCTTCTGAATGGAATCAAAAGTTTTATGACGATAGTGAAGCGTGTGGTAAGAATAAATGGTGTCATGGTGATTGGTTTTAGGATTAATAGCGTAGTGAGACAAGGATGTATTATGTCTCTTGGTTATTCCAATTTGTATATGGATGGGGTTATGAAAGAATTCGAGGTGGGAATGGCAGGGAAATGGTGTTAGAATGATGGAGGATGGAAGAGGGTGGAGTGAAATTTCTATATTTATTTTTTTTTTTTTTTTTTGCGGATGATTGGTTCTGTGTGGCGATCTGAAGAGAGTTAAAGAGGATTGTAGAGAGATTTGGCAGGTATGTAAAAGGAGGGTTTGAAAAGTAACGTAGATAAGAGTAAGGTATGGTTGTGAGTAAGGACAGTCCCTCAGTGTGTTAGTTATGTTAGATGGTGAGCAGCTGGTACAAGTGTCTGAGTTTAAATTTTAGGGTATGTGTTGGGATGAGAAGGGAACGGATGAGAGAGTGTAAGTAGGAAAGTTGTGAACGGCAGGAAAGTGGCTGGTGGCTACTTAATCGTTGGTGAATGTAATGGGACTAAGTCTTGAGTGCGCTAGGGTCTTACATGAGGGTAATGTTGTTACCTGTGTTATTGTAATGGTGTGAGACTATGGTCTGAATAAGAGGTATAGATCTAAAGTTTCAATGTGTTCAGATGGACAATCTCTTAGGGGCGTGCTAGGTTGTGAGAAGAATTAATAAAATGAGAATGAACGCTTTAGAGAGTTGTGTGGTGTGAAGAAAAGGGGTAAATGAGAGAATAAATGAAAGTATGTTGAGATGGTTTGGTCATGTGGAAAGGATGAATGATAGTCCGTGGTTAAGCGGATGTATAGTGGTGAGTGTGTTGGGACCGCGGCGGCTGGAGACTGAAGAGACCAGTGATCGAGTCGGTGACGAAATGTCTGAAGGAGAGAAATGGTGAGTTTGGCAGGCGGAATAAAGGTGCAGAATAGGAGAGAATGGCGGGGTTTGTATGGGGGCATGGTGTGGCCACCTGGGCCAGGGGATGAACTCTCTACTATTTGACGGATTTAACCATAGTGATATCCCGTCGCGGTCCCATGAATTGCTCTAGGGTGGGATTTTCCTGTCTGTGCGAGTTTTTTCACTATTTAATGGTACATGAGGGGTTGGTTAAGGCTGGGCTTTCTTGTCGACATTTGTCATATTCTCCTACTGCTTTTCCTTTTCCGATGCTTGTAGCGCAACTTATCGCCATTCTTTGAAGAAGAGGTAG
>JABUQX010084656.1:0-5000 GCA_015478945.1 Trachelipus rathkii
ACATAGGTCCAGTGTGGTGTTCAGGAGTGGTTGGGACGATCCGGAGATGTGTGTGGGTTCTTTAATCGTTGTGAATGCTAAATGGATTCAGGCTCCATCTTTTACTGATAGTGAGAGGACATGGATGGTACGGTATGACGGGGTTTGTTTGGATGAGAAGATATAACAGTCTCGTGAGAAGTGGTAAGATATTCAAAAAAGGCGTGAAAATCTGTTCTGTTGGAGAACAGTAGCAGAAACTTAGAAGATTATTGTATAGTAGAAATTGGAAAATTATTTTAAGCCCCTGAACATCGAAGTTAGGAGATTCAGAGTTCTCAAGACGTGTTACAGGAGTGTTATGTTTACATAGGCACATCTCCACACTTTAGACGGAAATTATGGGGAGACGGTTCGTTGAAACTGATTTGGTTGATTGTGGGATGGTTTGGGTTGAAATTCGAGAGTGTGTCCCACGGATGCAGAGTTAGAAAGAGTAAGCCGCGGATGTTGATAAAATCGATAGAAAGCCCGTGTTTGTACAAAATCTGCCATCACGCACGCACTTTAACCACAACAACAAAATAACGAACAAAACAGACGAATAAACGAAGTTGAAATCAGATTAAAAATAGTCCATGAAAAGCGTGGTTAAAATTAACCGACAGCGAATAGCTGAAGAAAAATCAAGACGTTGATTTTGAACAAAGTACCGTTGTGGACAAATTAAAATATGGCGGACAATATCGTTGGCAGACGAACCGGTCGCGGAGGCGGTTAAGACGTTCAGACATCCGAAACGCTGTTGCGGATGGGACAACATGAAACAAACCGGCGTGCGTTATATGCCATATTTTCAGGAACGGCGTTATTCTCGGACGCCGATATTGACCACCATGGTGATTGGTACGTCGACGTGGAATGGGATGGATCATTATTGCCGTTATAATCATCAGCTCAATCTTCGAAAATCATCCGCGCTCTTACCTCATTTTATGAATTTTGCAAAATTGGTGGACTCGGATGTGGGCTGGACCTCGGGACGTACGGTGGTCGCTGATGTTGTTTATTCGTCCTGGGCCTGGCAGAATGTTGTTATCATGCTGCATTTGATGTACTGAACTTCGATATTCGGTTTGTCGTAAGTAGATAATATAGTCATTTCAGTTTACGTCAGGAATCGGAGGATGAACTGGCGTAACTGAACTGCCTGGCTCGTGTTGAAAACCCCTCATGGGATATGACTGGATGGCGTGATTATCGTCATTACCAACCGCCAGGACGTTCGTTAAAGACCAGATGAAATTAACAGACGGCGGATCGAACTTTGGGTGGCAACATCGAAGACGGGCTGTGGACGAACACCAATCATGAATTGGGCTACCAGAATGGCTTTCGTCGAACTGGGATGGACTGGTATTTCAGCTTAATCGCGAAGATTGACCAGAACAGATGCTCAAAATTTGTGAAAAAGCAGAATAACAAGTACATGGGACGTTCAATTACTCACTCCCCAAAAGGTTTGGAAGTTTTGTATTTTTTAAAATATTAAAACTGTGTGGAAAGTTATATTGAGTAGAAATAAAAGGAAGGAGAAAGCTACAGGTTAATGAAAGTTGAATTTATTAAGCTATATTACTGTTAAGCGTATCTGAAAATAAAAATAACTTACCCAATTTAACTACCAAATGAAGCAAATTACCCTTTCAAAAAATGTTGTCAACATTAATATATATGGCTAAATTGAAACAAAGAGATATTTTCTTTTATTTATTTCATTGTAGCAGTGTATTTGAACATTGTGTATCCTAATGACTATTGGCAAAGTCCAAAGAACACCAGTGGGATGGATGGAGTTGCATGCTTGAAGCTAGTTGAGGAATTCTTGGCTTTGTGGTTGAAAGTGTTAGCCTTGCATCGTTTGCAACATTCAAGGGAGTCCTCTTTTTTGTTTTCATCCCCAGCACAGTTGAGAGATACGTTCTCGCAGAGATACGTTGTTGAGAATTATTAAAATAACTTCTGGGTTTTCTTGGACAGAGTTACGAGTCAGCTAGTCGTGAAATCCAAAAGGAATCTGCATTTTGGTTTTGGAATTCAATTTTCAAGGTTTCATTGGCTCACATTGTGATCCACTCCTACTTTGCAGGGAAATCATCTTCATGAATGGCATCATCAAGTGCAGAGAAGGGATGAATGATCCACTGAAGATTGGCTATTTCTTGGTCGCTGCCTGGAAAGTAGTGATGTATGTTTGTTTCAAGCCCCTTCAAATGCTTATTCATCTCTTTGCTGATGATCTGTAGAAGTGATCCAGCATTATTCTCCTCAATAAACCGGTCTAGGGTATGGAACTGGACGATCACTCCATTCTCCAAGGGCCGAATCCAGAGTTGCAGTTTCCCCAGAAATGCAGGCAGAGTGATGTGCAGCAGTGACAGTCGTGTTCCGACCCTGAAATTACAGATTGCCACTGTTCAGCTCGGGAAATATGTCCGTCAAGTAACAAAGTCGAGCAAGCCACTTTTTATCAGTGAATTTGGTAGCAAAACGAGATCCTTTTTGTTCCAGGAAGTCCTGAATAGCCTTTCGGAGTTCGATGACTCGACGTACAACCTTGAATCGTGACAACCATCAAACATGGGTGTTAAAAGCTGAACTTCATACTGCTCTCCTATTTCCTTGCACAGCTCCTTGAATATGCGCGAATTCATATCCATGGCCTTGATGTTGACGATTTTCAGCACATCTTCAAACACTAACTTCAGATTACCAGGAAGGCTTTTCGATTCAAGAGAGTACTGATGAATGATGCTATGATCTACAGAAATTTCTGGATTTACAGCTTGTACGAGGCTCCGTAATCCACGATGACCACCCATCATCGACGGAGGCCTGAATTAAAAATAAAATTTATAGTTGGGCAGTTGGTCATTCTTACTTATCTTTTGTGCTATAATTATACGGTTTTAATGCAATTAAATTTATAAGACATTTAATTTACAAGACATTTAAATAAAATTAAAAACATCTCTCCTTACATGTTGAACGCTGTTCCAATCCAATCCATTCTTGGTGAAGAAATTGTTTATGATATTGAAGATATTTTCTCCCTTCGTGTTTGTCAGAATATCCTCGCATAATAGGAACTCTTCTTTGATCATGTCCTGTCGGACGTAACGGGTGAACCCAAGGAGAGCAGCACAACTGGAGGAGCATAAATTGCAGAGAGAATTTTCTATATAAAATGTCCTTGATCTAGGTTGTAACTGGGGACAGGATATCTAATGCCATGTCATCGACTCGTCGACGGATTGTGTTGTTTGATAGAGATATGGCACTCAGTTTCTTCGCTTGATCCTCCCCACGTACCTTGCTTACCATCTCTTATGCACAAGGCATAATCAGATTTTCTGCAATAGTGTGGCATTTCTGTTGTTCGGTAACTTTATATGCAACATAGTAGGATGCTTCGACCCCAGCCTGAAGCTTTTGGGTTTGATTTCCAGATGAACCGAACTGGATATTCTTCAGTGTTACAGTCCGGCGCTGAAAATAAGACTGATCCTCAATTTGAAGATTTTAATGCCAATTTTTGCAGGTGTGCCGAGTGTTTTGATGGCTTGAAGCTTTCATTTGTCAACACTTTGTGACATACCACAAATTGTTGCCGATCCTCTCCACCAGAAGGTAAATTCATTAACCCACGACGAAAAAAGACGTCAGAAGGTGCGCATTTTGGATATTTTATTGTTTAATCTGCATAAAAAGAAGAAAAAACTGCATAAAAAATAGTGGATAAATGTTAACAATACTGCCTGAGTTGATGCTCACAGAGAAACTGACAGTGTAAAATAGAGGCAGCCTCAGTGACGTCGATGAGTCATCAGAGTTGCCACACACTTTTCTTCTTTTCCTTTTTCTTCTTTTTTTATTTATTTTTTCAAACATTTTATATTGTCCCCTCACACCCCTCCATTACTCTCTAAAAATTAATAAATTACCCCCTGGGGTAATTTACCCCCAGTTTGGGAACCAATGATCTAGAGGTATGAGAATACTCAAAGGTCATTTGGCCCAAAATCACCCTCCTATTATCAATTATTGCTGTTGAATGGGTTGTCTTTCAAATTGAGAGAATCAATGAAAAGTGTAGTTGTTGAAATAATAGTGGGTAAGAAAAGAAGTGACAGGTAGATAATTAAAGTAAAGTATGAAAAAAGTTGAGAATATAACAGAATTCAGAGGAGAGATTTAAAGGATGAAAAGTGGCCGTCTACAATAGCAGTAATAGATTGACCGACAAGATAGTTATAAAGTTTACAGGGAGAAAGATGATCTGAATGAGGAAAGTTTCAAAATTTAAGCTTTGTTGTCAGATTCTACGAAAGCTTGGGCCAAGTAAAGGATTCACGAGGTGCCGAAGAGAGAAAGAGAGAAAGGAAATGACTATTACCAGATTAAGCGTTCTTACGGAAATGAATACATCGACAAGATATGATTGAAGATTTTACATTAATTAGAGATCTATTTTGAAGATAGATTTAGAGAGCTTTAGAAAGAACAGAATTTTAAGCGACATCATCCCAAAAGGGTGGTTTTTACTGAAGGCGAAGATATCCGTGTGATTCGCGCGGCTGCACGATTGGTGGAGGAAGAAGTAGTCGCTCCGATTTTAGTCGGGAACCGTGCGAAAATCCGCGAAATGGCTGACTCAGAAGTGCCTATTATTTGAGATCACAAGAGGGATAACCGTTTACTACGGTGGAATTTTTCTCTGCTAAGCGTTAATGATAACCAGAATATTATTTAAAAAAATAGCAAGTTAGGCTTAATGAGGTATATGGAGATGGAGAGGGAGGGACGGTATAGGATCGATCTATAATAGAATCAAGAGTTAAACGTTTCGTGCGACGAGTGCAGCATTACAAAAAATGACAGAAGTATTACCGTCAGAGATAATAAAAGGAGGGAAAAAGAAATGAAGCAAGCAAGAGTTTCGTTGTTTGCAAAGTGAAGAA
>JABUQX010084656.1:7500-18029 GCA_015478945.1 Trachelipus rathkii
ATATATATATATATATATATATATATTATATATATATAGTATAGAGAGAGAGAGAGAGAGAGAGAAGAGAGAGAGAGAGAGAGAGAGAGAGAGAGAGAGAGAGAGAGAGAGAGAGAGAGAGAGAGAGAGAGAGAGAGAGAGAGAGAGAGAGAAGAGAGAGAGAGAGAGACACATATATATAAAGTATTAAAATATATTAGTATCGTATGTTATCTTATATGGTTGTATACATATTATATTATTATATATTATATAATATTATATATTAAATAAATATATATATATATATATTATATAATTAATTAGGTATCTATATATATATATATATAGGTATATAAATATATATACGTATATATATATTAGAGAAGAGAGAGAGAAGAGAGAGAGAGAGAGAGAAGAGAGAGAGAGAGAGAGAGAGAGAGAGAGAGAGAGAGAGAAGAGAGAGAGATAGATTATATATACATATACTATATATATATATATATATAAATATATTTATAAATATATATATATATTTATATAGTACTACTTATGTCATATTGTGTATTGTATAGCTGGCCTTATGTATCTCTATTAGTTGATTGTTTCTTCATTATTATTATTGTTTGTATGTGTGGTTATGTGTGTTTTCGGATCTTGTTATGTATTGTATATTTTTATTTAGTATTATAGTTATAGTGGATAGTCGGTTTATAGGTTTTATTACGTTGGTAGTTGTTAGTGTGATATGTTGGTGGTGTTACTATATATATATTAGTATATGTTATATGTTATTAGTGTATAGTGTGTATTATTGTTGTTATAGATAGCGTAGGTTTATTTCTTATGTATTATAAGTATGATTATATTGTTGATGGATAGTAAGTGCTGTTAGGTTTATCTGATGTTACGGTGAGTAGTAAGTACGTAGGTCGTCCTGACTGGGTTGGATTGTTTTATTGTGTGGTGTTTTAATAGTTATATTTTGTGTGTGTGGTCTACTGTTTTTATTATATATATATATATATACTGTATAGGTTGGATATGAGATTGAAACGGTTTACGCGTTGTTGTGTAATTCTTTAGAATTTGGCTTTCATCTGTATATTGGTTGTTTCTGATTCTTGTGTATTATTATCTTGTTGAGATTGATTGTTCGCTGTTATTGAGCATTTTGCTGTTAAATTCTGGCGCTTATACGCTTAAAGCGTCTCTTTTTCGTTGGCTGGATTGTGCAATGTTCGGTGGTTCTTGTATGCGGGGTGTTTTGGCACAAATTGCGCTTCGTGTTGTCTTTGCGTCTATGTTGGTCTATGAACCTTATCTTAGTATAGTAGACTTCGGGGTGTTTTATAAGTTGTATACTATAGTTTATACTAGGTTCATTATTATAATATAGTTGTAGCGGTGTATAGTTATTATGGTATTTAGGTGTTTTTTAGTGTAGTTTTTATTTCGTTGTGAGGGTGGGCTTGATGGTTGTGATGTGTTTAGTTTGTAATTCATTGGGTAATTATAGGTATACCATGTAGGGTGGAGTGTTGCTTTTTATTTGGTTTACGGTAGGTGTCTACTTATCTAGTAGATATTTTTTGGTGTTTTTTATAGTTGTACGCGTGTATATCGTGAGGTTATTGATTGTACTTGATTGTGCATTGGTGGTGATTCACTACGTGGTTATCATGTTGTTGTTGGGTGGGTTATATAATAGTACTGTTGTATAATATGATAATTCAACCTATACATTGTTACACTGTGACTTGTATTATCCCTATTGTAAGTCGATTGTAGTGACCGGTAGATACTTGTTTTAACTTTTCTATGAACGTGTCATTGCTTTTGTTGAATATAAGTGGTTGTTGTTTTAGTGCTGGTTAGTATTCTTTGATTAGTGTTATCGATAGTAGGTTATGTTATCGTTAGGTTGTGTTTTCTAGTTGTGGTGTTATTTTATAGTTGAGTAGTGCGATTATAGAGTTTACTTTTATATTGTGTGTTTGTACATATTGTGTGAGTGTATTATTAGGGTTTTGTCACCTTATGGTTGGTAGTGATTGGGTTAGTGTGTGTGGTAGTTATGAGCTTAACTAGTGGTGTATTTTGATGTGAGTTTGAGTTTGGTAATGGTGTTTGTTCGTAGGGTATAGGTAGTGTGAGTAACTTTGAGAGTCATTTTATTCCATTGTGAGTAGTGATTTGTGAATATTATACTGGCCTATATATATATCGTACCTATACTAGTTTGTATACCTTCCGTGGTTATTATTGTAGTGCTTCCTTGGTGAGTGAGGCTATGTGTGATAGGTGCCTCGTTATTTCCGGCTCTACGGCATATAGTTGCTAACTATCCGTTGCTACTTCGCTTCGTTTGGTAGTTGAGTTCAGGTGAGGCTTAGTGTAGTGGGTGGTCTAGTCTCTGATATATTGCTATGATAGTGAGTGAGTGTCATTCAGGCGTATTGTTGGTGATTTAGTGTGTGCGGCGCAGTTATACTCCGTTGCTATATATACTATACGTTGTACTTTTTCGCTTATATCGTGCGTGCTTGTGTATGTGCTGAGTCTTCTTTGTGATTCGGGCCGGTGTTTGTATCTATGGTTTCTGTCTCTTTGTGAGGCGATCAGGTTGTGTTGTATGCCGGTTGTGTTGTGTGTTTGGGTTGATGGCGTCTAGTGTGTGTGTTTGGTGGTGTCGAGTGTTTTAGCATTTCTTGCTTGTTAAATATCTCACTATTGTGTGTTGAGACTATTGTTACAGTGAGAGCAAATGCTTATTAATCTTATCGTGTGTTAAGTGAGATATTATTATAAAAAAGCAGTTTAAGAATAATTTTGAAGAGATGGTTTTATATGATTTTTCCTGTGTTCTATCTCTGATACTATGGTTTTTGTAAATATTTCAATTGTTAAGATGAAGGCAATGAGAAAATGTGTTCTTCGTATATTGAGTTTCGTAGTTAGTTTGTATTACTATGTTTTTGTGAGTGAGGTTTATTTGTGTGTTCTATCACATACCGACTCGGTGTTTTGTCGCCTCTTGGGGATTTTCGGTACTTTTATTGTGTCGTATTCTAGTCTTTGTTCCGTGGCAAAAGTATCTCATCTTTGCTGTTTTCTTTGTCGTCAGGAGCGCTTAGAGGTTAACGGTGCGTTACTCGTAGTCGTGATGATTACTTCTAAGTAATACAGGTATATATATATATATATATATATATATATATATATAGTATATATATATATATATATATATATATATATATATATATATATATATATTTATATATTATATATAGTACTTATATATACTTATATATACTATATATATATAGTATATATTAATTTGTTATATATATATTATATATATATATATATATATATATATATATATATATATATATATATATTTATATATTATATATATTTTTTAAAATATATATATATATATTTGTAAATTTAACATGTTTAAAACATGATTCTTGTTTCGAGCTCTTTGGAGTTCATTTTCTTCCCATTGATGCCACATATCAAAAGTTTATAATAAAATTCATATGTGGATTGTGAGGATTTGTGAGAAATGTGGCATGGTAGCGCAGTGGATTTTTTTTGTGCCTCAAAATCATCTGTCATCCTTTAAAGAGAGCTCAAATATAAAGTGACATTAATCGTCATACTCGCAATTGGCCATTAATTCTCTTTTTGGGTGGCATTGCAATATAAATAATTTTTGGGGGTAAATAATAAAGTAAACTTTTTTCAGATAGAATTTATAATTATATATACCCTTTTTTTTTACTCTATGAGTTTTATGTAAAGCTCAAAAATAATAATTTTTATACCCAGTTTAAGTTATCAAGAAAATTTGAAATTTAGAATTAAAGAAATTTGTTAGGGAATTCTAAATGATGAGGTTAGCACATGTGTCATAACAGTCCCAGTAAGTGATTTTTTGCTTTATAATCTATTAAACCATTAAAAACTCTTAAAACTGATCATATAGCATACAAAAGCTAAAAACCAAAAAACCGCATTGGTTTCTTTGGTTATTTAAAAAACAATGGGTTTTTGTTTTTTTTTAAAACCATGGTTTTTTTCCAACCTATATTATATATTATATATATATATATATATATATATATAATATATTATATATATATATATATTATATGTATATATTATGATAATATCTATATATAACTATTATAAGTATAAATTATTATTATTATATATATATATATATATATATATATATATATATATTATATTATATATATTAATTATATTTATATATAATTATATATTATATATATATATATTATATATAATATATATGTATATATATAATATATAATATATATATATATAATATATATATACTATATATATATATATATATAATATATATATATATAATTATTATATATATTATTTTATATATATATATTATATATATATATATATATATAATATATATTTATTAACTGTTTTTTTTTTTAACGTCATGAATTGGATTCACAATATAATTACGAAAATGTAATTCATGTTTCAATCTGACACTCCATTGAAAAGTTGTGTAATTTTTAAAAGTATTTATTTCGAAAGAGAATAATAACTATATGTATTCATAAATTTGTTAGAATTGAATTTTATAATATAAATTTTTTAATTTTTATATTACTAATTAAATATAAATTATACTATATACTTTATTTAAAAACACATTTATTTAGGAATTAATCCTGCTGTTTTATTAATACGAAGTTCTTTACATGTAAGTGCAATAAAGTATTCAGGAAGGAAGGTTTGAAACAAAGCTAATGTTTATCACATTGGCTCATAGTATCCTATCGTTATGGGAACTGAAACTCTACCTCTATTTTATAAAATATCCATATTAAGTTATATATATTATATTATATATATATACTATATATATATATATATATATTTATATATATAATTATATATATATATATTATATATAGTATATATTATATATATATATATATATATATATATATATATATATATATAATATATATTATATATATATATATATATTATATATATACTACTATATTTATATTATATATTTTGAAAAATAATTATATTATGTCAATATTTAATATTAATATAGACCGTATATATATATTATTATATATATATATATATATATATATATATATATATATATATATATTAACATTGTGGATAAATTAAATAAAAATAAGTAAATTTTTGTGCATTAAATGGTGTGGCTCCAGTGACACAGTCCTTCTTTAAAGGGTGAATGAAGTCTAGGTCTTTTCTTCTTATCAAATCTAATGTTCTCACTAACTCTCTACAGTCTTTTTCTGTCCGTCGAGTTGTTGTGTTGTGTCGCATTCTTTATAGTACTATCATTATTACAAAGGACACTGCTTTTCTGAACTCTCCAGTCTCATCCTTCTCCATTGTGATTGGCTCAAGGGATACTTCCTTCAGCAAAGTCATATTCTTTCTCTCTCCAACTGCCTAACCACACACTTAACCACTATGCTCAAATCTTACATGGACTCTACTGCTGGTAAAGTCTGGAACACACTCTCTTTATCTATTTTCCCAACTACCTTTGAATTGCACACTTTCAAACGACGTCTATCGAGGCATGTCGGCCTTTAAATTAAAATGGAGATGGCTTAGAACCTTCCCTTTACTCTGTTGGAATTTAATAGACCTTCGGCCTTTGCCTTGCAGAGGAGACACAGAAAAAAACATGTGTGCATAACATTCAAACATGTAAATCTTAATTTGAATTATTTATTTCAAAATTTCATTTTCACCCTTAAGGTATATAAATAATTTAAGTTGTTGCTCACAATGTATTAGAAATATTAATGAAATTTTACAAACATTTCCATAACTCTCTCTACAAGGGTTGGAAAATAACTAAAAAGCTCAATAAAAAGTGTATTACAATACAAGAACTGCAGAACTACAGAACACCGACTAGCAAAGCCTTTACAGTCCACTCAATGCCTAGTCTGAGGTAGATGAGGTCACCGGCTTAGAACGTTAGAACTAACCCTCTAAGCGGTGAACATCAAAACTGTTATTACAAACTATTATGATAGTGTGATCGATGAGGTCACCGGCTTAGAACGTTAGAACTAACCCTCAAAGCGGTGAACATCAAAACTGTTATTACAAATTAAGATGATATTGTGATCAATGAGGCTACCGGCTTAGAAGTTAGAACTAACCTTCTAAGGCGGTGAACATCAAAACTGTTATTAAAATTAAGATGATATCGTGATCGATGAGGCCACCGGCTTAGAACGTTATAACTAACCTTCTAAGCGGTGAACATCAAAACTATTTAATATAAGTTCGGCGTCCAAATTCTTTTTAAGATGTACTTTTAACATTTACCAATGATCTCAATAGTTCGTTTGATTTCCTCTTTCTTAAGATATTCTTGGTTTTAGTGTTTTTAATAAAGTAAAAATCCGAGTTGAACTTGAAATTCAACAAGACCAAGTTCCTTCAAAGTTGTTTATCTAACTTTTTTCTTGAATGAATCGATGTTGCCGCTGTTCACTATTTCATAAGAGAGATTATTCCACTTCCAATTACATCGTAGTGAAGAAATTCTTTGCTATATTGGTTTTGAAATCGTTTATGAAAAAGTTTTTATGCCACATTAGTTGTGTTACATCGTTAAAGATCCTATCTAAAGAATTGTTGAAATCGGACATTTTCAAATTTATTTAGTATTTTGAAGACTTTTTTATTTTCCTCTCATCTCTTGTTTCTAAGAATGTATATTAATTTGGCGTAGCCGTTGTTCGATATGACTTACTCTGCAAATTCTTGGTATTAATTTGGTTGCCTTTCTTTGAAATTTTTTCAATTTTTTCTATGTCCTTTTTGAAGTATGGATTCATAACTGTATTGGCGGTATGTATAGATGGTCTAACTATGTTTCACTAGAGGAGGAAGTTATTTATATTCTTTAATTATATTTGAAAGTTTTGCAATAAAGCTAGAGCTTTTTATTTGCTTTCTTAACAGCTTTCAGGCACTTGATCTCGCAAACGTTAAATCCTATTAATTAATACTCCCGAGATCATTTTCTTAACTGACAATTTGATACTGAGCATCTATTTTGTTAGTAATCTTGTTATATCCCAATGTAACACTTACATTTATCGGTATTAAATTTTCAATTTGCCATGTTTTTTGACAATTTTAACAATCTGTTATCGTTGGGAGTAATTGATAATAATTCTTTCTGCAACATTTTTATGCGATTTCAAGTTTGGTAATCCGCAATTTCGAATATTGCTAAATATTATCATCAATGTCTTTACATACTTAATGACAGTATTGGACCAAGGACAGATCCTTGGGGTACACATAATACATTTCGTCCAATCTGAGCATTTCACCATTAATAACGCTCGTTGTGTCGATCCCGATAGCATATTTTGATATCCATTTAAAAGTCTTCCTGAACACCATGAGCTCGTAAGTTTTCCAGTAATTTTGATGAGGGACGGTATCAATGCTTTTTGAAATCTAAGTAAATGCATAAAAGATTTATAGTTATCGTATTTTCGTTAAATAACCACATTAAATAATTCTAGTAAATTTGTTAAACATGATCTATTTTTTCTCAAACGTGTGGGAATTCTTGAGCACTTTGATTTCAGTGAGTTCAATCTATAGTTTAGTATTGGGGCTTTTTTCAAAAAAATTTTGCCGACTATAGAAGTGAAGATAACTTGGTCGGTAGTTATTAGGGATCTTACGATGCTCTTTTTTGAAAATAGGAGTTATACTAGCAAGGTTGAAATCAGGAGGAATATTTCCTTCTTCTAAAGAATTATTTGAAAATATTGTCAAAGGTTTGCACTAATATATCCTTTCAACATTTTGAGATGCATTGGACTAGTATCCATCTGTCCGGTGATTTATTTTAAATATATTTATAATTTGGAAAGCAACTTCTGTTCTAGAAGTCAATGTATTAAATATTGTTCTGCATGAAATATTCCTTAATGTCTTCATGCTAGGCACGCTAATCTAGCAGGTTTGTGGAGTCGGTTCAAAAATTTTCCGACTCTGACTCCGACTCCGACTCCACCCTATTCAAAATTACCGACCAACTCGACCCTCCGACTCCGACTCCGACTCCGACCTTCTTGAAATTTACCGACTCCGACTCCGAGTCCGACTCCGCCTCTTGAAAATTCGGACTCCGACTCAACTCCACCTTTTGAAATTACCGACTCGACTCCGATCCGGCTCCAACTTTTGAAATAACCGACTTCAACTCGTATCGACTCCGATCATCTCTCCAATTACCCGCTCCGACTCACCCTTTTCAAATTGCGATCCGCATCTGTTAATCCTCTTCTTAAACTACCGACTCCGATCGCGATCCGCTCCGATCCACAACTCTATTGGATTCTCTTTCGGTAAACTGTCAGAAAAATATCATTAAATGTTGCCATATATAATGGTTTTAGTTTTAGGTTCGAAAACTCAATAGTCCAATTGATTCCTTAATGGAACTTTTGTTATTAGCATATTTGTAAAACTTTTTAGGAATAATTTTACTCTCCCGGGCAATTAATTTCTAGTTTTCACTTATAGTATATAATTAATCGTTTGCAGTTTGACGACAAGTTTTGTACTATTTCATTATTGCACTGAGGGAAAAGAATTCCAAAGTTTATAAGCTCTATTTTTATTACTTAAAAAATCTCTATTTTCATTTTTGAATCATCTTGCTTCGAATTTGGTAAAGTTCGTTTTATTTTATACGGAACAAGTCGTTTTTCTTTGTTTTTAAAATTTCTGGAAAAGTTATTCCCACATTACTTTGGCATTACTGTTAATTTTCATCCTCATAGAAGATAAATTGTCAATTAACCATTAAAATTTTTGTCTCTGAAAATCTGGATTTTTAAATTAATTTATGCTTTTGTTTTTCAATATTAATGGTAAATTTATTCATGTTATGATCACTTTTCCCAATATGGTTCGATAACCTCAAAACTTCTTATCAAGGTGTAATGGGTCAATGTTAATAGATCTAAAATATTGTTTCCCTGTTGCAATCAATTATTTTGAAAAAGGAATTATATCAATAAGAATTTTAGTAATCGCTTTCTTTCTGGATCTGCATCAATTATAGTCTATATTTGGGCAGTTAAAGTCTCCTACAATTATTGTGAATCCTTCTGAGACTCTGCTCAATTCTTTAACAAAGCTACATCTATTACTGATTGTGAGGACGGTGGATGCTAGACATTTATTAAGTTCAATTTTATATTCGATGCTTCTATTTTAACACCAAGGATATCAATTTCATCAACATCAGCTAGTTCTAGCTTTGGTAGTTATATATATATATTATATATTATATTATTATATATATATATATATATATATATATATATATTTATAATATATATTATAACATGATATACCTATTTATATTATCATATATATATATATATATATATATATATATATTATGTAAATGATGACTCCACCTCTGCCTTGTTATTCTTTCTATCCTTGAAAAATAATTGATAACCATTGATTTGAAATTCCGAAACAAAATCACGATCTTTAAAATTGCACCATGTTTTATTATTTGCAATTATATCGTAATTTTCTATGTAAACAATAGCTTTAAATTCATTTTTTTTTATTCCGGAGAAGAAGAAGAAGAAGAAGAAGAAAAAGAAGAAGAAGAAGAAGAAGAAGAATGCTGCTGCTACTACTACAAATTCTACTACTACCACCACTGCAACAAAAGCAGCGAAATCATTAACAAACTCTATTGCCAAACCTAAGATATCAAAATCAAGAATATGAATGTAAAGAATGAAAAGAATTAAAGAAAGTTAAAACGAAGAATAAATAAAGAATGAAATTAAATTGAGTTACCTTCCTCATTGACAATATTTGGGCAAATAAACCTCGTCTAAATCTGCTCCTCTAAGTAGGACTCAATTAACTGAACAATCTTTCAACTTCAGCTTACATTAAACAAAGTTTTCTCACTTCCTAAAGTTACTTCAACATTCTACATACATATGGTTGAATATGTATACCTACGTGATAGCATAAATCAGCGATGGAATGAATTTATGCGTCGTGTAAGTGTGTGAGTACTTGAGTGTTTGTATGTGCATATTAAATTATGGATTTATATGGAATTTTATATTGTGAAATAATGGTTTTTTTTTATAAATTTTTATCTTTACTCTGAAAGTGTTGATGTGCTTGATTCGATGTCAAACCTCTTCGAGACATATTAAAACTTTACCTTTAATATTATTAAATGCAAAGTTTAAATTCTTTTTCCATTCCTCTTTTTCCATTAAACTTTGGAAATACTGTATTTTATTATATCTATTTTCTACTAAGTAAAAGTATTTATTTTGTAACAAACATGTGTCAACCAACAATTTTATCATTTTTTAACTAGATTAAGATAGATCAATAATATCTCAAAGGAAATTTAAGCATAGAGGCACTTACAAATGTTTCTT
>JABUQX010084657.1:5000-18814 GCA_015478945.1 Trachelipus rathkii
ATATTTCAAAACCAATTTTGATCACGTATAGAGAGAGGTATAGAGATTACAAGAACATTTGAGAGAATGGAAGTTAAGAAAATAGGATTAAGTATGACACTTACAGGAGTATGACACTTACAGGAAAACCAATTACATATTTGGAAGAAGCATTAGGCGTAATCACAAGCATTATTAAACCAGTTAAACAAGTAAAAGAATCATAATAATAAAGAAGGTTAATCTCGAAAAAGTACGACAGCTTACAGACAAAAAATTTACATATACATGAGAAGGAATCAGCGTATAAAGTTTTTTTTTATACGCTCTGTTTTCTATTAATATTTAACAACTTCGCGAAGAGCCCGTATTCAAGGAGGGGGTGTCTTACATTCGTCTCAGTAAGCTCATTCTTTCTTAACTACTAATGCAAATAGCCGAGACGAAGCACATGTTACTGACAACCGCTTTGGAAGTGAGGACGTATTTTAAATATTACAGTTCTATGGCAGGACACATCATATAGATAGCGTGAAGAGAATCCACAGACAAGTGGCAGGTTATAAAGACCAGTTGAGACAGCTGAGGCCTGAGAGATGCGTACTAGCCTGAGAAGATTACCAATATAAACCCACTACTAAACCACTCCGATTTGCGGCACGATCACATAGCTACCCCCTACTCACTCACCTTTTACCCTTCTCTTTTAAACTTCCATCCCCATTACATTCACTTACCTTAGAAGAGTTAAATCCTCTGTGGGCTACACGCGGGACCTGTAAGACAGGTGGATAGGTACGCGACGTTGCAAGTTCCTCAACTATGACGGGTAAAATGCTATCTGCAACTCGAGCGAGATAAACCTCTAATAAGGAGATAAAATGCACCATACATAACAGAGCATACTCAGGCTATATAGATACGCAGGGTCAAGTGAAGTGGAAATGTACGGAACAGTTTATAACGTCTTTGCGCGCTTGACTCCGATCCTCTGTTACACCTTAATTAAGTTCCGGGTCGATAATCCCGCCACATTAAGACGTCACCCAACCCTTGACACACAGATATGAGAGAACCAGGTACTCACAAACCTACTTCCATATCCACTAGTTGGTCACGGTAATAAGTAAGGCCGCCTTATGTATAAATTAGCTGGAGTACCTGAGAAGAAGAGCTTAAAATATAAGTCTCGAGCGAGATCTACTATAACACGAATTCCCAGTTTTTCTCTGAGGCCTGCCTTTAAGCAACCTGGTTGTGATGCTCGAGGTTTCGCAAGATCATTTCTTGTATTACTCCGTATAGGCTTTTGTTCAACCAAGGATTGTGTGTCAACAGGAGAGACGAGAGAACCGTCGAAAGAGATATGGAACACAAGTTTGGACAGTGTGTTTTAGAGATTGCGCAGTATTTGTAGAAGCTTTGTTAGTTTTATTTAAAGAATTAAATTTCACAAGGTATAGAGACGACCTCCACCATTGGTCTCAAAAGCAGACATTCTAAATCCAGATCTGCAAGCACCTATAGATTATCGTGAAAGACTAAGACGGAGATAAAATTCCTAAAGTAACCCGCAATGGTACAGAATTGAAAACTCGAGTTGAAGATTAAAGCGCGCTTCTGACGCCTACATCTGGCATATTCGAGTGGAATAGAGTTAGAACATGTGCAGGTGAGAAGATCATTAATGAAAGTCACAAATATAAAGTAGGAGATGAGACAGACCCCTGAGGAAAAACCAAATATAAGCAGAAAAAAGAGAAGAACGCCTTTCGCCGCTCAACACAGCCGTACATTAGAAATTTTAGTCGATTATTGAAAGAAAACTAGCTTCTAGAGGTTTAAGCAAAGAGAACGAGAGGAAATAACGACCAGTGAAAGGGAAGTCTGTGAGTTGCAGTGACTGCGTGTCCATATTCTATTGGATCTTATCTTTATGCTAATTGGATAAGTTCAAACTTGCGCTTCATCCTTATCAATCAGTCTCTCCTATTAGTTCCTAAAATAGATTTTAGGCAGAGTAAAAATACCCATAAATACAGTTATAGATATGAAAGTTATATTTTCGAACAGTTAGATCCTCGAGCACGCACCGAAGCTATTAAGTAGAGATTTTACGGTAAAGAAGTTGATATGAGATCAGAATGATCTAAGAAATGAGAGTTGAGAAAGGTTTTTCTTAACTATGAATAGATAGAATAATCATAGTAAGAGATGTCTTTATATTTATTTTTGGTGCGAATAGTCTAGATAAGAATCATTTTATGAAGCTGGTTTCCATATATTTTCGGAATCGGTTGACATGTACGTGCTCTCCGGCGGAACACTTGGGGACAGTCGTTTAGTATCTGGCGAGAGACATAGTTTTAGAATAGTGGACGTTGAACCCGAGATTGTGTACCACACCGGAAGGAGAGCAGCAGCTGGGCCTCGGAGACCACGGGGAGGAATTGCCATTCCGGGCAAGCACGTTCCTTCCTTAAGCGCTTTCACTCAACAGATTTGCGAGTTGACGATAATTCTAGCACCAACTAAGATCCAAATGTAATAGCAAAAGGCTAAAGGCAATAATTTGGATCACTGAGGATTGGGAAGATTGAAAGGTAAGGAGGAGGAGAGGAATATGCCTATAGTAATGATGAGGTTAAAGGGTTGAGATTATTGTATAGAAGTAAAGTGCTGCAACGAACGAGAATTGGGCACTTTTATCATGTTTGTGATAGATAATTAGCATATACACGTAGAACCAATCAGACTACCTATTAGAATATTATAACAAAACCACTATGACAAATCAATAACTTATGTTTCACCCTAGACAGCTAAAAATTGACTATGAGATTTTAAAAAAATGGATTGTTAAAGATTTGAGCAACAATCTCAAGATACACGAGGTATTATAATATGTTAAAAAAGAATAATTTCAATAAAATAATACAAATAGGATTTCTCAGTTGTTGCCAAGTATCATCTATTGGGCAGTCATACTAGAGGAATAAATATGTACCTGTAAACGTGGAACTTCACAGAGGTAAAGAAATAGATCTTACCCTCCATAAATATATTCATAAGACAGCGTGGTATAGCAACAGCCATTCATATATTTTCAGGTTTTTTTAAAATTATATTATAAAAAAATAATAATATGCTAAAATTTATATAACAATATTTTTGAGTCTATACTGAGAACTTCTTTTTTTTGACCACAAAGCTATTTTCCCTATCTTATGATACACACTCAAGATCGACATGTGTAAATTCTAACGCAAATTAATTTTAATCCAAGATATTTATGCTAAAGAATTAGTCCTTATACACAAAGGTGTTTCACCAACATCTTTAAATCCCACAAAATAAAGCATACTCGCACGAATTAAAATCATTCCAGTTTTATAATAATTTACAAATTTTGAACTAAACTTATTACCTAACTCCACCCCCTGACCTGTCCTAACAAAAAGGTGTTATTATCGTACTTGCCTAAAGTAATTATTAATCTTAATCCATCATTTTAATCTGGTTTAAATCTTATCGTGGATAAGTTTGACGTATTTCTTTATTATTTTTAAGTGATCAAGTTTTTGGAGTTTTTATCGGTTTACTTACTGTACTTTCTAAGTCTGATTCGCCTATATACTACTGAAAAATAGAAAAAAATAAAATAAAATAAACAATGACATTGAAAGATACTTTTAGTTGAAAATTTTTACTTTATATAATCAGTTAAACACAATAAATCACCAGTTAAAAGTTTTTTATCATTTAAAAATCATAAACTTCTAGTAAATATTTAATCAGAAATCAACATTCGTATATCCAGAGAGATAACTCTATGTTATTCCCTGCTAATTACGTTATTGCACTTTAAAAAGGATGCACCGCACATCAGTTGTGCAGCAAAGGTCAACGTCACACAGAACTGTTGTCAGTAAGGCTTTTTTTCGTATTCAAGATTCTCCGTAGTACCTACTTTTTTTTGGGGTATTTTTTTTTATATCTACTAATTTCCGATATTCTTGTGAATATATTAAATAGAGATCTATTTTAATATCTTAAATGATGTCCATAAAATTTTATAACACACAAAATTTTTTGACAAAGTAACTTGATATGTATTAGTACCAGATTGTTAGTAGAAAAACAAAAAGTGTTAAACATGTTAGATGAATAAAAGTTTCTGTTGTGTTCAAAGTTGCCAAAGATAATGGATGGTAGGTATTAGTTAATCTAAAAGATAACTTAATAATTTTTATTTAAGATCTTAATAAAATAATAAATTTATGTTAGGAAAGTTAACGTGCAGAAGTAGTACGATTTTATTTAAAAGCAAAAAAGTTTTAAAATTTTTGTATGCAAAATTTTAAAGCGTTAATAATTAACCGAGTATTGTTACGATGTCAAATGCCTCTTCCACCTCGTAAGTAAAAATTTTTGTTGTAAATAATTTGTTGGAAGTTTTTGTAATAAATCTTTTTTTAAGGTAATATCTTGTTTCTTAATTAAGACATCTGTGTATTGAGTGGTAATTAAAGTCTTTTAGTGTTTAGTGATTAAGAATCTTGTTTGATTTAACTAAGTCTTTTCATATATATCTCGTTTATTGGTAAGTAAATCTTCTTTTATTAAAGGTAATCTGCGTTTTAGTGTAAAGGTTAAGGTCTTTTTATTTAAGTAAATCTTGTTTATTTTTGTTTTTTTTTTTTTTTTTTTTAAGTTTAATTCGTAGTCACCTTTAAAGTAATCTAATAGTTTTTAAATTCCATAAGTGGTTCCCTTAGTATAAAATTTAGTTATACAATTCTTCAAAAACAGTTAATGTGTATTTCTAAATGTTGTTTTTCTTTTTTTTTCTTTATTAGCGATTTTATCAATAATGAAAATGCTCAGATGATTTTGTTTATTAATTTTCATATTTAATGGTTTATAATATTTTTGATATTAATATGTTGTATTGTAATTTTTTTTTTGTTTTTTTTTATTGTCTTTTTTAGTAATGAATAACCAGTAATTATCGATTTAGAGTAACACAAATGAAGATATTAAAAATAGAAATCCCTTAGATAAAAAATAATAAAAATAATAATAAAAAATAAAAATAAAATAATATATAAATAAATAAAATTAAAATAAAAACAAAGTAAAAAGACATATTGTTGATAAATAATTTAGTTAAAGTCAGATTAAACCATATGGATTAAAGCAGGATTTTGAAGTAAATAGCATTATAGAATCAGGAAATTTTAAATCAGTGTAAACAGGAAATGGTTTAAAGGCGAGGTAAAGCAAAAGTTATGTCAGGTAAATTCAGGAAAGTTAAAGGTGCAGTTAACAGGTAAAACAAAAAGCTTATACAATCCCTTAAGGTGTTAGTGGCTAACATCTATTATTTAACGGTGCATTTACCTCTGGTTAATGTGTATTAATAGTAATTGAGTTAAAGTCAGTAAATGTCATGAGTTTATGGAAGTCAGTAAAAATGAGATAAGGAAACATAAATCAAGGTTGATGTTAAATCAGTGTAAAGCAGGCAAATGTTTTAAAATCAGTAAAATCAGTAAAACAGAAAAGGCATTAATTACTCCCCCTTATTGGTTAGTATCACCGTATCAGTTTAGTTTACTAGTATTTACTAGCGCTTAGGTTAAGTAATGTTATGGTAGTTAAAAATCAGTAAATTGTGCATGTTATTAAATCATTAAAGACAGAAAAGGTTAATAGGTGCATATAAAGAATCTAATTAAAACAAAAAGCATCCTAAGTGCACCTATTTGTTGAGTAACACCTCTATTAAATTACTGATTTACTTTTACTGCTTTACAGTATGTAATGTTAATAAGAATGATATATTAAAATATAGTTAAATACATAATTTATAATACAAGGTAAACAAACATATAGTGTTAAGACATAAGACGTAAAAACAAAAGGTCCAAGTACTAGAATACTTGTTTTTATAAACAACCATACGATTATTGCATTGCTTGATTTACTTCTCTTGACTTGTCCCTTTAAACATTACTAAATTAAATTTTAATAAATATCTTCCTTGACAGTGTAAAAAATCAAGAAATATTATAATCAACCACATGTATTTTTCGTCTTACATCAGATTATTTTAAAAACAATTTAATAAATTAGGAAAGTATTAATGTAAAGCGAAATATTAGATAGAAAAACTCTGATTTAAATAAATATGATGGTTTTATAAACTAATTATTTCTTTAATGTTAGCTTACATGTTTTTATTTTTCCTCAAAATGTTTTTAATAAAAAGTTTAATTTTAAATCGAGAAATAATAATATTTATAGGTTTGATAAATTTTGTATAAATGAAAAAACATTTGTAATGTTAAGAGAAATAAAATGCTAATTACTGATATACGTTAATTAGATTATGAAGGTAGTGTTCATATTCTTTATGATGGTCCGGAATATGCCTGGCCCTCGTCGTGTGCACGACGTATGCGTATGTCTGTGCTTTACTGCTCCGGTAATATTGCTCCTTGGCTGTTCTGGCCTGTGGTCGCGAAATATGTGCGCGTAAATGATTGAGAGTCTGGATGGTGGGCGGGACGGACGCGGCGGGGCGACAGCTATGTCGGAGCCGTGCGCGGTGTCTTCGGGGATCCGGGTGCCTTATCGTTGACCAGGATCGGCGCTTATGGCTCTGTGCGCACCCCGTTTCGAGATCATAGCACATTATTGACTATGGAAGACAGTAATATTAGCTATGTTCTCTTTGTGTAGGTAAGAAGCCCAAAGCGATTTAAGAAAATTGGATTATACAACCCAAAAATGCTAACCTCAATAGTCAGGACAACATAAATCCATACACCTAAAGCCACGTTATAATATACAAGGAAAACACGAACACAACTAAAAGAAATGTGTCCTCTTATAAAATCGCGACGTGTCTATGGGATCATTACGTGTAACCGGCCTAATGTGAGGTAAAGCTGTATGTGTCCTACGTGGTGAGAAATTAGTAGCGGAGAGGTATCATAATGCGAGTAATCCCTGCAGGGCGTGGCTAACAGCTTTTATCAAGGTCAAATATTAGGTATATGTAGTATATAAGTGGTGGATCGATAGTATGAATGTGTTGTATATAATGTGTCATAGGGTGGTATGATTAAAGACAGTAAATAAGTGTGTATAAAGTCGTTAGGAAAGATATCAAAACGTCATATGAGTAGGATTATATAGATACGGCTATCGTTAAGGAAATATATAGGTAATAAGCATCCTTAGCAACTTGAATTAATAATAGAGTACACCAATCGATTCCTCATATAACCTATTTGTAACCTAGGGGTAGACACCCCATATTAGGGCTATATCCTAGGATTCACGTGGGTAAGGACTACGAAAAGGTCATAAAAAAAGTGGCAACTTATATATATTGATAAGGCTTAAAGCAAAGTGCACTTAAAATTGGCCAACTAACTCTAGTACACTTAGGTGACAATACTAGTGTGTGGCCTTACGACTTAGGCAACTACTAATTTGTATAAGGTAACTAAAGACTAAGCCTCATTATTGGGCACTCACAATATGGGCATCATTACATCTGTCGGACTACTTACCATTAAAGGTATGAGCAACTCACTTTGCAACTACAACTCATAACGTGGCACACGTTAACAATCACTAATACCATCAGACATAATCATTATATGAAACAGGGTAAATTAAACATTCAAAGATTACATGAACCGTTCAAGTAGGGATAAGAAACAGAAGAAATTGAACGGGTGGGACACGAAGTCGCACCAAAAATAACGTGGGCCCAAATAATTGACCCATGGTTATGATGATGGAAAAGGTCAAGCCCGAAATATCATAGGCAAAAAAGGTATAAACTAAACAAGTCAATAAAAGCCTGCAAAGTACTTGTCTTCTGGAAAGGACAAAAAATATTACTAAGTTATGTCTACTTTTAAGAAGTCTCAATAAAAAATTGACTCTCGTATACAACTAAATAAATATATAGGACAAGGGTCAAAAAGCGCGATATCATGATCAATAGTACTCAACAAAGGTAAGAGTGACATAAATATAGGGGCAGGCCCATCAAAAGGGTTAATGCCACGAAAAATTACCTATATCACTATGTGGGCCAAAAATTGACACCTCGATTACATTAATTATTTCATATGTCTGGGCCCTAAGATAATATCATGGTCAACAAGGTTAAGACATCAACTAAGGCAAAAAATAGGCTAAATAAAAGACCTCGCCTAAAGGGGGCCAAAAAATTTATGGTGGGCCCCAAAATTGGCCCATGGAAAACCACAAAGGTTTGGTCGAAAATTAGAGGTGACAAAATCTGACCCATGGAAACCCAAAGGGTTGGTCGAAAAAATTAGGAGATGGGCCAAAAATATGACTGCTACATGGAAACGACCAAAAGGGTTGGTCCGAAAAAATTAGGGTGGGGTTTACGTACACGTATTTGCTGACCATGCAAACCGTTGAAAGCCCTTCTTTCGAAGCAGGTTGCAAAAATAGAGGTCCAGAAAATTAGGGGTTTTCCGCCCAACACACCAGATTAGGTTGCCAATAACTTCACGCAGTGCCAGTCTCGAAAAAATTTACCGACTCTAGTGGCCGAGAAGATACCTCCACACGGAAGAAGACTCAATAGGGTTTGGTCTGAGAAAGAAGCAAAATAAGAGTGCAAGGCGGACCAAAATAGGAAGTCAGTTATAACATAGTGCTTCTCGGTATTGCTTGTATTCTAAAAAAAAGTCGCGGAGTCGTCCAAGGTTTTTAAAAAAGTTGGTCACACATTGCATGCCTCCGGTAAACTGGCAATGATGCCGGTGAATTGGCAATTATGCTAAACCCAAAATTAGAGCAGTTTAACTATTTTGAGAAAATTCCAATAAAGTGAGGTCCGGATGCGTGATTGTCCTGAAAGCTTCCTAGGATGGGGATTTTGACTATGGAAGACGACTTTCATTCTATTACACATCAAACAGTGATAGGTATAATTATAGAAGTCTAGCGGGGCTACCAAATAAAGAGAAAGTGCGACAAAGGAGGGGGCGGGGTAAAGGCCTCGCACAAGCTCTTGTAAACGTTTTTTAACCGAGTTTGGGTTCTCATTTAACCACGCTTTCTATATTAGCTAGCAAATGCGAGGCTGCAGGGGTTTTTTTTTTCCTACTGTGTCACCATAGTATATGGGTGCACATGTACCGAGGAATACTGTGACGAATGGCACAAGGTGGACATATTTGGAGGTTTATGTGTGGGTGAGAGTGAGTCTTAGGGGGGAGGAGAAAGAAAGGTGGTGATAGATGATGATGATGATGATGGTTAGAATTTAATTGCTTCAGGCGTTTTCGTTGTTTAATACTTTAATGTATAAATTCTTTTTAGGAGATTATAATATATATAATAATAATTAATAAATAATAGTAGTATTATAAATATATATTATATATGATATAACTTTAAGATTGTAAGTATAATATATGATAATATATAATAGAAGTAATTATAATATTTAACTTTATAATTAAATTATGTTAAATAATATATTATAGATATAAGTAAATAAAGGTAATAATTATTATTAATACTATGAATATAATAAGCTAAGAAATATCATAGGTGTAAGTAACCTAATGAAAAGTAGATTCAATAAGGACATACCCCTGGTTGTGAAATAACGGACCGAAGAATAAAGCAAAAAGAAACAAACCCAAAAAAATTTTACCTAGGAAAAATGCGAACCGATTTAAATGAGGGGTAATGAGCGATTAAGGTTTACAAAGAAAAGAAGGGTAAAGAGAGACGCTCAGTTTGATTAATTCACATCGCATTAAGTTTTTTAGAATTAGGCACGTGTGATCTTTTATTTTGAAAAAATTACTAAACTCCGAAACAATCGAGACAACAACAAACGCTTTTCTAGTTGGTAAAGAGTTGAACTTTTTTTTTTCTTTTCTAATTTAGGTTGTTACTTAATTTGAAACATTGGAAAGTGAACTAAATTACTAATATAAGTTTACTATAAATCAAAATTACAGAAGTGATGCAATCAAAGAGCCATCCGAGAAAGTTTATGAAGGTTATACTCCGCTACATGCCACGAGATGTGCCGATGTAAGAACTTAATGCATAATATTTAGAAAATCAAATTGCGTATTTCTATTGTAGTTTAGAAAAATATTTATAGAGCTGTGAAATGCCAAAGTGAGCGATCACATAGGATGTTTTACTTAGAGACAAAAATTATAAATTTTTTGCTTTTTTATAAATTAACATTAATGAATAAGGAACAGCGAAAGGACTTATACAAGACAGAGAGGAGTAGTTTCGAATCTTTTCGCTTAATTTTGATAATAAGTATAAAGAAGACAGAATATATGATATCATTATAGATACATAAATATATTTATGATAAATATTATAATATATACTATATATTACTATATATAATATATTAATATATAATATATAATTATAATATATAACTAGTATACTACTAATGATTAATAATATATAATATAATAAGATGAGTTAGAATAATCTAAGTATTAAAAGATAAAATACAATAGTATAGTAACTATAATAAACACCCAACACACTATATATATATACCCATATCTATATATTATATATATTATATATACCAATATTAGATAATATTTTAATCACCATATATATATATTATATATAATAATGTACATAATTACATAAGCTGTAGGAATTAAGAAAGGGTATTGAACACTGTATCTCCAGGAACAGAAACCACATTACATATTTGGGAATCAAGAGACGGTTACAAAACTATTACCAGAAGTAAAAAAATCGAAAAGTGTACGTGAAGAACACTATACAGCAAAACAAAAACATATTCTGAATCCCCAGGCACCACCTATAGAAGCTATTTATATTAAACGTCCGTTTTATAATGATTTACAAACTGGACGAACACACCTAGAAGCCGCCTCCAAAAATGAAGTTTACAAGAAAAACAACACTACATACCCATGTAGGGCGACGATGGGGGACGAGCACGAAGTCACCCCAACCAAAGTACTAACAC
This sequence comes from Trachelipus rathkii, assembly GCA_015478945.1. Taxonomy (NCBI): domain Eukaryota; kingdom Metazoa; phylum Arthropoda; class Malacostraca; order Isopoda; family Trachelipodidae; genus Trachelipus; species Trachelipus rathkii. The sequence continues at coordinate 16,042 of JABUQX010084657.1, forward strand.
CGCGGAGGTTGCTTCTCCACTGGTACTACAAGGAGGGCAGCCACAGGAGAGGAACCAGAGCAGGAAACGACGAACTCACCTGAATTGGCGGGCACAAACACCCAGGCTAGGTATTCTCTTTGAGTTTTAAAAAATCATTAATAACGACTTTACCTATAATAAGCTTTTATAACAATTCTAAGGTTTCCAAAATATGTACCAATAATTGGTTTTTACACTGTAACTGTCGTACTCATTTCGCAGAAAATTTTTTATTTTACATTCTGGTAAGAAGCTTCATACGCGCTGATTCCAAATTGTAATTGGTTTTTCTGTAAGTGAATTACTTTTCGAGATTAACCACGTTCGTACTAATTATACTATTATATTATATAGATATTATATATAGTACTATATATGATATAATAATATAATATATTTATATACTACTTAAATTAGCAAGATACATTTATGTGAGGTTACCAAATAGTAATATATATTATAAATATAGTCAGTAAAGAGGTATATATAAGATATACAATACAAAAGTATAATTATAGTAAAGATTATATTCTATATATAAGACTAATATATTTATAAGTATATAGATATATATTATATATATAAATATAGATATAATATAAATTTAGTATATAAAATATAATATATACCGTATTAGCAACCTACCTTTATCAGGATAGCGGGGAAATCGGATTAATACCGCATAATATATTTGGTTTCATGTGAATTTGAATCGGCTCGCGTTTTTCTGAGGTCATCGAAATTTTAAGCTATGGTTAAAGGAGCAGCTCAACTTTTTACATGTCTATGGGAAAAAAAAAATATATTCACTCCTCTATACATCGAATTTCTCGGAAAGGTGAGGCAGACAAGAATAATAAAGGATTCGCCAAGAGTATAGTGACACTGAGGTCCATTAAAATTTAAAATTTATTTCCTTTCATAATATGATCGTTTAGAAATATATATATATATATTACTAGACTGTAATAATATATATATCTATACTAATATATATTATAATATAGATATAAATAATAAATATATTTATATATATATTAATTAATAAATTTATATAATATATGGATATAATAATTTGTTATATTTTATTTAATAATAATTTATTGCCATTAAAAAAAAACATCATTTAGGAATAATTAATATATATAATAATAGACATTTTAAAAATCAGAAAAAAAATAAAACTAAAAAATAAATATAAAGAGAATATAGATAGCTATAAACTTATATATATAAGTATATAAGATAATAATATATAACCCTATATATATATATATTATAATATATATTAATATAAATTAATATATAATATAGAATATTAATATACTAATATATACTATATAATATATAATATACGTATATTATATAATATTATATAAAGACCCAGGTAAAAGTGAAAAACTAACAAAGTTAAAAATTTTGTACATTTTGGTAACTAATACATTTATTAAACTTTTATCCCAGTTTAATAATATTTTTTTTTTTAAGGGCAATAATCCAGAAAAGGGCCGAGGAGAATTATCATCAAAAAGTATGACGCAGGGCTTACAAGAACAAAACACAAATACCATTATTTTGAATCAGCGTAAAGCTTTTATTCCTAGATACCATATTTTAAAAGAACGTCAAATAAAAGAAAAGAAAAAAAAAAAAGAAAAAGAAAAAAAAAATCGGAAAAAATAGTAAAACACTTACAGAAAAAACAAGAGTATCATATTTGGGATGATACTAAGCGTATAAAGCCTGCTTAAAGTCAATACGATTTCGTCCCCGCAAGCAAACACTCTTTGAAGTAAATTCGATGCGTTCACATCTCACGCGGCTCGAAGCCCGTACCGGCCCCTAAAAAAATTTGAAGTTCAGAAGGAATAATAATTATCCATTAAGGGCGCTCGACCGCTGGGGACACGAGGGGGGAAGAAGTCCATCCGCACGCCGTCGTCCCGAGATAGGGAGGGGTGAAGTCTCGCGTGGCCGGGGCTCCTGAGGATAGGATCTTACCCCCCCAAAGGCAGAAAACAAGGATAGCGCGCAACCCCCTTAGTGGACGGGGGACTCACGGGTAAAGTCTATGCGGGTCCCTACACCCTGGGTATTCGGGTTAGTTTTTAAAAGCATAAAACGACTTTTGCATATGGTTTTTAATTGGCTTTTGAGTAGTTTGATCATCCCTTTAAAAATAAAAAAAGTAAGCTATAATGGCTATATTTAATTTTTATTTTGAAACTTTTTAGTTATTGGAGATAGCAATAAGTGTATTTTTTTATAGGTAATTGTTCTAGTGAGTAAGGATTAGCACGCCGGAATGTAGTTATAGACTTACTATAAGGGTTATTTTTTCCGATGAACAGATAGCTTTTTAACTCAGTTTTTAGTGTTTACTATTTTCCTGTTGTTTACTAATATTAAAACGGCGTTTAGAAGCATATCATCAAAAAAAACAACGTTTATTTTACAGTTAACACCAATTAAATTGTTATTATAATTTTAATCAATCAATGAATATATATCAACTTTAATATTTTACAAATACCAAGGTTTTTACGTTTGAATATTGTAATTTTGTTTTCTATACTCGGTAAGGTTTGTGAGGATTAAACGAGTGCGGTCGTAGTGTTCGTTAAACTGTTCCTAAGTTTTAAATATTTTACATATTAGAATAAAAGTTTTTATTCAAAGATATCGGATTAAAGAACTAATAACATCTTCAACAAGTGCGGTTCTCTTTAGTGGGGTGAAGATATTAACCATA
>JABUQX010084658.1:0-20000 GCA_015478945.1 Trachelipus rathkii
CGCGTTCTATGCATATCACTGCTCATGGTCTAGAATTGTAGTGTCTCTAATTCTCTTCGGTTTCTTCATGTAGGTGCTAGTAGGGACGGTTTTTAGTCAACCTCTTATTGTACGCTGTCCGCTGTGCTCGACTGTTTTGTTTCTTTGTAGTTTTTTTCATATATTTAGATTGGGGGAGGTTAGATGCTACTTTGCAATTTTTTTGATCAAATGATAGTTGATTTATATATATATATGTATATATTGGCAAGAATTGGGGAGAGGGGTGATTGAATTTCGTATTTCATTACTTTAATTAGTTAATTGGGCTAAGGAAAACCAATTATTGATTTAATTATATTTCCTTGCTTCTTTTTTTTATATATGATGTATTTTGAATTGGAGAATCAATGTCAGAAGTACCTTGTCGAAGGTTTATTTATCTGAATTATTTTTGGTATGTTATATTATTATTGTATTTAGGGAATGATGGAGTTGTTTAGTAGTTACTTATGTGGTTTGGAGGGATGAATTGGAGTCTTGTCAGTGGTATAAGATCAATAAGGTTGATTAAAGATGATTTCTAGGCAGAGGCTAGACATTCTGTTGGATGATAACAAAGTTTCTAGAAGATTCAATTTAGGTAAGTCTATGTGAGGTTTGTTGCAGTGGGTACTTATAAGGTTGGATGAGCGGGTCTGAAGCCTAATATGTGTTTAAAGTTTAGTTGTAAGATCTATGGGCGTGGTGTAAATGTAGTAATTTATAGAAATGGGGTATAATTTTGGGGGGTGACAGTGTGAATTATTGGGATCTGTTAATTAGTTGAATCTAAACACTGGGGATAAAAGGATTGCATAACCCAGTAAGAGAATGCTAATATTCTATTTTTCTTGATAATTCTATAATACCTGCGTATATAAGTAGGTTGTCCAGATATAATAAAGAGTGTGTTATAACCATTTTTTATCAAGTGATATGTATATTGTTAATCTAAATGGAGGAGAAGTTTAGAACTATTTTAGGATGAGAAATGGATGTCTTGTAAGTAATTGGATGTCATATATGCTTTACTTTGTTCTCATGCCGGGGGCCAGGAGTATCTATTTCCTACTGTGGGGAGGGTGTTTTGTTTACCATTATTCGATATTTTGTTGTGGAATATTAAGTTAGGGCTGTTGAGGATTGAGCGCGAATATACGTGAGATTTTCTTTAAAATAGTTGCTTCGATAGAATATTGGGTGAGTAGTATAAGGTAGTCTCTCGCAATTTTTTAGTCAAGGAGGTCAAATTGCGATTTTCTCTCTCCGCAGCATTTGAGATTTGCAGCCAAAGAGGAGAGGAGGATAGGGCTGGGTCGGTAGTGAAGAGTGGAAGGGGTCGGCAATATTTCCTTATTGGCTTATTAATTTTAGCGCTATCGGAAGATATTGCTTTTTTCCAACGTGTGGAGGGATATAGTTGAGAGACCAGGATTTATTGGCAGTATATCTGTCGCAATAATGATATCAACCTGCTGAGCGTATCTGCTCTTATGTGTAGATTAGAAGATGTCTGTTGTCAGGCTACAGGGGAATATTTAATGTGAGGCGGTTTATTAGGTTTATGATCTATAGATAGAATGGCTGAACTTGTAGGAGTTGGGGTTAGATTTAAACTAGTAATCGTTCTGATAACGTATATTGATATAGATTCTGCACGTATTTATTCTGCTCTAAAAGCGTATTTAATTTGCACATTGTGTGTGGTGCGTTGTTGGAATGGGAGATAATGTCGGGAACAGTGCTTGCGTGAATGTTTACGGAAATGCTGTTTTGATATGGCGGGAAAGGGAATGGCAGGCTGTGTTGCTGCTCATTTGAAAGACTTCGCTATTTAGTGGGTGGGGCATGTATAAGTGTTCGTTCATCGCGAGAAATGGTGGGGAGGCGTTTTTATCTGATGTTGCATCACATGCATGTCTTAGGTCATATATACCTCTAGGTCTGGCCCTATAGTTATACCATTTAAGTGTTTATTTAATTTTTATTATGTTTTATATGAGCTGACGATGAGATTGGAGATCTGGGATTTAAGGTAGTTTTATATTTGTTAGCGGTTCATGAAACTTTGGTTCAGAGCCAACGTTACCAATCACTTATACAGGAAAGTTTATTAAGTTATCAGATTTCTAGGTTTGACGAGAAAAAGGATAGTATAATGGTTTTATCTGTGGACCTTTGGTTGTATACGATATAGGTTGGAGGCTTATCATGGACTACTTTGATGAATGAGTTTAATTTTATGGTTTTTTATGTAGAGAGTACGAGTTGTTGTTTAGTCTGTACAGGTATTATAAGTTGGATATCGAGTGTGTGATTGGGGTTGAGAAATGTTTGGTGTGTCAGTTTGTGGGCTGCATTATTTTGATTAATGTCTTTGTCAGTGAAAAATGAGCTGTTTATTTTTAGAGGTTTGATTCTGTTTTTTGTGGTGTATTTGAATAAAGTCGATAACTTGAATTTTTTAATGTTAAACGTTGGTTTCAACTGATTGTGGGAACTCAATTTCGTCACTCTGTATCTCCGGATTGTGTCTCGTTTGGTAAAGGAGGGAGAAATGAGAAGAGAAGAGAGAGAAGTAATAGGTCAGAGAGGAGTGATCTATGTATTGGAGTGTTGATTGATGTGAGGGAGGGGAGAGAGTATACGAGTAGGGAGAGGGTGGATTTGATAGTAGAGATGAGATTAGAGAAGGATAGAGGTATGTGAGAAGATGAGATAGTCCAAGTTTCGTTGAGAAATGTGGAATCTCGCTTGTCAAGAAGGATATTTTGTACCAGCTGCAGTATGGGGGACAGTTGAAGTCTGACAACTCCTAGTATATATTACGATTGTTTTATTGTATTAGATACGTGCCCCCGTTTAAAATTTGGTTTGTAGTTGTACATGGCTGACAGAATATTAGAGAGAAACCGCAGTGTAGTAGAATATATATTTTGTTTTTATTAAATATATGTGTTGTGAGATGACTGTCTATTGAAGAGGATAGTAATGATTGGAATATTAATTTGTATTTGTCAATTAGATACAGATTTTGAATAAGTATTCAGTATTTTGTGTTAGGTATAAGTTTGGATAATATTCTAGTGGTGCTTAGTTGAGGGTGTGGTTTTTTCTCTGGTTGATGTGTTAGTAGTTAACTCATTAGAGTCATATCGCCATGAAATATTGATAGTTTTCTGTGGTGTGTTTTGTGGCTGTAGCAAGGCTCTCGTATCAAGGGCTATGTTCGATGCTATGCTTGAAAGAAGAAAGGTCTGAAAGTCTGTTTTTGGTATATAAATGCCTTTTCGTGTTATACCATGTAAACGTTATAGTTTTCGTTTTATAAAATTGTGAGAGGATAATTTATAAGTAAACGTATAGTTAGTGGTCTTGATAGTTAGGAACCTTTTCTGGGCGGATTGTGTGGTAGTTGGACTTGGAGAATAATAGCTCACCATATGAAGCAGGACAAGAGTGTCGTTTCTCATGTTTATGATGTGTACTATATTATAGGTGATTAAAAAGGGAGGAAACCATTTGTTTTTGTGGAATCAATGGAATTTTTGGCTAGTTAAGTAATAACACTTCCTTGCATAGGTTGAGTTTGAACTTTCTATTTTGTTTGTGATATGTTGCGTTCAATTGTCCAGTGTTGTGGTGCCCATGATTATCATATTTATTTTTTTTGAACCAGGGTTTGGATGAATATCGCGGGGTTATTTAAGAGCATGGTGGTGGTGGTGATGTTGGTTAATGACATATTTTTGTTCACATCTAGGGTATAGGGAAATAAGGTGTGAGAGGGTTGTGTAGGGTGATTTGGTTTCTTGATAATAGAATTTTGGCTAATGCACAGGGTAGATTATTTTATATGCTGGAGAATATATTATAGTGTTTTCAAATATTTTACTTCACATTATACCAATTAAAATATAAACATAAAAGCAGATAAAGGGAACAAAGAGATTGAGCAACAATAAAAAAAGAATCAGAGTAGCTCAAATTACACTAACTAAGCACATAAATTTATTACAATTGATATATAATTATAGGCTTATTACGTTTTGAGTGATGTGCAATATTGAACATTATACAATCATTAGTGTGGCCCAGCTGAATTTTATGTCTATTATAAGGTCGGTAGTCAATTAATGATGGTTTTTTGTTTATTATGTAGATGATCGGAGATGATCTCAACGGGTAAAACTATATACTTTTGATTTTCTCTCTTATGAGAGTAAGGACACATTTCTCGGTCTCGAAAGGTTAGAGATGTATAAAACTTAAGTGTTTAAGTTTTTTACATCCACTCCTTCCATTCAGTTTTGGTGAATAAGTGGAAAGATATATTTATAACTCTCCCATTGACAGCGGGATTTTACGAATAATCTTGTGACTCTCGCGTTATCAGTACTATGAGATTTATAACAGTGATCCGGTAGCGCTCTTCTAACCCTAGACTCATTACTCGCTAGTTCTCACATAAAAAAGAACGCTTTCAAAGAATATGTTTTTAAAGCTCTACTATAATATATAACCGATATTTTCTCATCCCATAATTGCTGAAGTGAACAAACTAATGTGAAGTGAACAAACTAATAAGAACTATCTAAAGGATTGTGAAGGTGATTCCTATTATATAATTATATATAATATAATATTAATTAATATATTTATATATATAATACTATATAATATATATATATATATATATAATATATATATATAATATTAATATTATATATATATATAATTATTATATATAATTAATATATATATATATATATATAATATATTATATAATAATTAATATTAATATACAATATATATTTATTAAAATTAAAAGAAGAATACTTAATTATTTGTATTGTACCAAAGAGCCGGGTAGACAGTGACTTTTTATTTATTTGCAGAACTTTATCCGAGCTTTCCAGGCCTACTCCCAAGATTTCGTGTATCTAGGCTCTCATTAGACCATAATATAAAATTTCTGTGTCCTAAGCTGAGTAGCTTCACACCTCTACCGGTTAACTATCCAGCCATGGCTTATAGCATCCTCATAATAAGAAAAAGTTAATATGACCTTCAGTAAATATAGGAGCGTCTGAAGGAAATCAATGTGAATTTGGTTCAAGCGGGAAGATGTTGCGATAATAGAGTGGTAAATAGAAGGTAGTAATATTCACTCGAGAGGGTATGTCGTTGTAAAGGTGACTTGGTCACAGGGGATGAAATTCCTTAATACATTTAACGTCACTAATAGCCACATGATAGGGGAGGTCCGTCGCGGTGCCGTGCCGATGAAGTCTCATGAGGTAGGGAGTTTTTTTGGCTGCTAGGCGAAAGATCATTGCGTATTTAGCGGTTGGAGCACAGAAGGTGTAAGGGGGAGTTTGGGGGTGGAGATGCTTTTTCTTTCGACTTACGTCATGCTTTTCTACTTATTTTATTTCATGCAATGTTACCAGCGAACCATCGCGATCCTATGGGTGAATTTGGAATGTGTCGATAAAAATTAAAATGAAGAAGAATCATGTTAGTAAAATAATAATAATCAGTGAAATGTGTGTGTAGGAAACTTTAAAGGAATATAGAATGGTGTTATAATGGAAGAATAGTTGTATTTTTTAGGTCGTGGTGTAATTAGTTCGATGAAATAGGTAAATAGAGTGATGAAGTGAGAAAGTGTTGAAGGGTAACTCAGAGTCAATTCTAAACAAAGTTATGATGGGATTACAGATGAAATGATCAGAATGGGAGGGCGGAATTCGTCTATTAGAATGGATTATGGAAAAGTTGTGTACAAAGCATTTGGTGGAGGGTGATAGTCTTCCAAGGGATTAGGAGGAGAGCAGTAATAGTTAGCACCTTTATGTAAGGGTAAAGGGAGATAGGGAAACTGTAGGAACCTTCTGAGGTGGGAAATTAGGTAACTTGAGTTGTTTGTAGGGAGCATTATGTTGGTATTTTTGGTTGAACAAAGTGTCGGGTGACTGAGGAACAGATTGGTGAAAAGAACAAGGTACATTTAGAAGTGGTAGAAGTGTGTAGATATAATTTTTTAAAATTTGAAAAATTAAATGAAATAATAACGGTAAATAAAATAAAAATATAGTATTTAGAGTTTTTTATAAACTCTGCACAGCCGGCGTGTGACAGAGCAATAATTTGGCGAAAGCTTTGTGGGCAGCTGTTAGTGATATAATGGTCATGTAATGAAGTAATGGTCTCACTAAAATAATGTAATGGTTTGATTTGGAGATGAAGAGGCTTTCGGGTAAGGATACGATGGAGTGAGAGTGGATGGGAGGTAGTTTAAGTAATTTAATTGTGACGTGCAGACAGGGATGTGTTTAGTGTCTCCAATATGGCTTTTATCAATTTGTAAGAGGTACTGATGGATCACATGGAGTTGATAAGATGATGAAAGAATTAAAAGTAACAGTGGTGGAACGACGGGAAGTGGTTAGATTGTTTGGAGAATGGGGAAGAAGTGGAGGGTGCCCTGCTTATTGCTAAACGCGTAATGATTTTTTTTTGTGGGTGAAATCCGAGGTATCTCAAGAGGTTTGGTACGCGGGGTTTGAAAGTAAATGTGATAAGAGTAAGGTGAGGTAATTGGGTGTTAAAATCAAGATTATTTTTAAAATCATGTTGGATGGTGAGCAATTGGTAAGTAGAAAAAGATACTCCAAGATTAAATATTTAGTTTATATGTTAGATGAAAAGGGAACGGATGATTCAGAGTGTAGTGGGAAGGTTGTGAGTGGTAGGAAAGCAGCTGGTGCAATTAATTTCCTGGTGAACGTAAGGAGACTAAGTCTTGAGTGCTCCTGGGTTCTTCATAAGGGTGTTGTTGTTGTTCCGATGTTAATGTTTGGTAGTGAAACTATGGTGTAGAATAAGAGGTGCAATCTGTTTATGTGAATAATCTTAGGGTAGTGTTAGGTGTGAGAAGAATTGATAAAATGAGGAATTACCATGTTAGAGAGTTGTGTGGTGTGAAGAAAGGCGTAAATTAGAGAATAAACGAGTGTGTATTAAGATAGTTTGGTTTTATGGAAAGGATGGATGATGGTCGGTTGGTTAAGGGGATGTATAATGGTGAGTGTGCTGGGAATTGACCGGCTGGGAGACCGAAGAAAATGGGAATTGAAACAGTAAAGGAATATCTGAAGAAAAGGAATGTGAGTTTGGCAGAGGCGAGAAGATGTATAATAGGAGTGAATGTTGAGGTTTTGTGAGGGGGTATGGATGTGGGCCTGACCAAAGAGATGAACGCTACATTGACGAGATACCACATTGAGAGTTTGTCGCGGTCTTGTGAAGCCTTAGGGTGGATTTTTTTTACTGCGACGAGCTCTCACTTAAGTGGATGGGATCGAAGGTGGGGCTATCCTTGTGACTTACGTCATGCTCTTCTACTTAATTATTCTATTTTCCGTGCATGTTACGCACCCTTATCCTAAATTTAGTGGGAAGAGAAGAGAAAGAAAATTATTATTATGATTATTATTATTATTATTATTATTATTATTATTATTATTATTATTATTATTATTATTATTATTATTATTATTATTATTATTATTATTATTATTATTGGTGTTGTTATTATTATTATTATTATTATTATTATTATTATTATTATTATTATTATTATTATTATTATTATTATTATTATTATTGTGTTGTTATTATTATTATTATTATTATTTATAATTATTATTATTATTATTCATTATTATTATTATTATTATTATTATTATTATTATTATTGTTATTATTATTTCAACTTGCAGGTTGTTAATTTTACAGAAAAAATGTTAATGAAAAGGTCTTAATTTTAAAAAGATATGTAATATTGACTTTTCTTTTCAACAGAAAATACATGTTTCCTTTTTCTCTCTTACTGGAGGATAATCAGAGTCATGACTTTTATGCTCCAGATGAAAAGACTTACCATTTTTGGCAGGATGGAATCAACGCCTTGCTCAGTAAGTTTTACATTCTTTACCTTATTTTTAGCTTAAAAATAGATTTTAGTTTATTAGTTTTAAAAGTTTGGTTGTATCATGTTTAAAACACTTTCAGCTGCTTTAGTAGGTTTGCTTTAGAATGCGATTATCTAGAAATAAACCCTAATCTTATTATATTGCGTTGAATTTGAATTTAATGAGCAGGTGTGTTAGATAAGGTTTTTTCAGCTTCTCAGTAAAATCAATGAAGTAAGTAGGTTTTGAATAGATTAAAACATAGGTTTTTTATTCTCGGCTTTTGTTCACTCTGGATATGTAAGTTGCTTGTTCTTTAGATTTATTTGGATGTAATCGTGATAACAGATATCGGAAAGAGAATAAAATCGCCATTCCACATTACGTTTTCCCGCCAGGAATTCAGAGCAAGAAGCAGCTGTTGAAATTGATCGAAATGGGTTTAACTGTGGTAATCCCATTCTTACGTGACCTTGGGCAAAGTAATCAGATATCTGCCATTCCACATTTCTTCCTCGATATTTTTTATGTCATAGCGGAGAAGCAGCTCGGGGCTCGGGGGGAATTGTCTTGGTGAATGCTGCCCTTACAAATGAGAAAGAAAGTTCTTCGCAGAGAAAGAAAACTGCAAAATTCAATGGAGATGGATGCAGTCTATCTGAAAATATTTGAAAGATTTATTATTATTATTATTATTATTATTATTATTATTATTATTATTATTATTATTATTATTATTATTATTATTATTATTATTATTATTATTATTATTAAGAAAAACGAAATTGCTAACCTATTACGTTTTCGTTTTATTACAGCTGCGCGAGGCAAACTGAAAGTTTATTTAGAAAATGCTAAACTTTCTAAATTTTTTTTTTGACATAATTAATAATGGTCCTAGTTTAATTAACACTGCTGGTTATTAAGTTATTAATTTTCATTTAATTAAAGTTTTCTTAGGTTTACTTTTCTATCATTTGAAATTTTTAAATGCAAGCTGTTTTCAATTTACTTTTTTAAGAAGCAAAAGATTCCACAATATTACAACAACACTCTCATCAATGCAATTTAGGCTTGGCAAGGTAATATTGCAATGTTCCAAATGTGATAAATATTTATCATACGTCAGATAAAATATTTAAAATGCTTACAACTTAATTATTTTAGGAAAAGTATTTTTAACCTAAGTTATTTGGTAATTTTTTTGATACATCACAAAGGAATAAAAATACACGAATTTTATGCTCTATAATCTTTTTCTTTTATAAATTGTTTGCTCTTCCCTAAGCTTATTTACTAATCCTATTGAAAGGAGAAAAGTTTTATTATCTCGACGATTATTTTGTGCACTGAGACAGGGAAATCTTTATTTTTAATTTCACAATTATTCACCGATCTAATGTTTGAAAGTTGATTTTGCCAAATCCAAAACATCTATTTAAATTTTGATAACCTATTTGAAAATCAGGATCCTTCTGATTATATATATATTTGGTTATTTAAATATGAACGTACATTATATTTTTGATTTGTTTATCTTGAATCGTTTTAAACTTTTGCTTAAAAAGTTAACTAAATGCCTACTGCCTCCAATATTTAGTCTTTTCTTACAAAGGTTAAAAGAAGGAATTTCCTAACTCAATTATTTTGTAGAGAGTTTCGACTCTGCACGAACAACATCTGGCTTTAGAGTAAGCCAGCCTCTGGATATGTAAGTGCTAGTCAGAAACATCCCAGATACATTTACATGGGTAGGATATTTAATCGAAGGATGAAGAAAAATTAATAGCTTATATTTTAGAAGTATATAAGGTTTTATTATGTCTTTTTTTTCCCATTTGATTATGACAGGTGAATAATACTGCAATATTTGGTGTAATAAAAAGTTTGTATTGAAATTTTATGAGATGACAAGTTCGCAAGCCTTTGAGATGAAGTGATAGATTAAAAATTAATTACTTGTTTTATCTCTGGTACCTATTTACGTGTGAAGTAAAATTTTTGGTGTCTTTCTGTAAATTGCTAAGAATCCATTGCCAATACACAAATATTCATGTAGATAGAAACCAATTTTTGTCCATAAAGATGGCTATATTCATTTTCTCGCAAAAATATTTTCAAAAGGTTTTAAAATTTCATTAGAGGGAAATATCTTCATACAAATGGAATTGTCGTGCGATTTTTTTTTTTTTTTTTTTTTTTTTTTTTTTTTTTTTTTTTTTGCATAGTTAATATTTAAAGTATTAGATTGTTCAGCATAAAAATACTCTGATAGAATTACTTTTATTTCGGGAAAAAAAATTACAAAATTCTTATTATTATTATTATTATTATTATTATTATTATTATTATTATTATTATTATTATTATTATTATTATTTTTATTATTATTATTATTATTATTATTATTATTATTATTATTATTATTATTATTATTTAGTAGTGGTAGTAGACTTGCTACGTTTAGAAATACTACGCAAGGAGTAGAGGTGAGGGGGTCGAGCGAAATATATAATATCTAGTATCATAATGACTCTGCTAACAATCTATACAGACAATTAGCCTGAGTCTCACCGGGGGGTAGGTAGGGGAGGAAACCCCCGAGCGTACTTTCATAGAGAAAGAGCTGCTCTTTCCTTTATAATCCTCGCAGTCATTTAATCCTTTTATATTTCATGCGTGGGAGGTGTTCCGTGGATCAGAAGACAACTCTCATAATACATGCGCTCACAGGTTAAGTTGTGGGTGATATAATATTAGTGTTCTTCTACTACACGGTATTAAGATTCCTAGCGTTAAGGTGTTCTCAATATTAGTGTTCTTTTTGCTATAGTGTATAATCAATCATTGTGCTTCTTTTGTACCATAACAGTGGTACGTGCGGTTTTGAGCAAATGTTTGAAGATCGTGAATACTGCATCCATCACTTATTCGGGGTTAATATTTCTCTTTTAGGTAAAATAACAAAAAACATAAAAGTTTTCATAAGATCATCAGAGAAGAAAAAAATAAAAATGAAATACTACAATATAACGTGATTGTTATTTCCACAATAAAAATTAAAAGAAAATCAATAGATATGAAAATTCGAAAATAGAATTATTTTTAATTTATTTTTATTATTATATTTTTATATTTACTAATTTAGTTTACCTATTCTAGAAATTATGTTACTCAGCAGGGATTCCAAATAAATAGTATATCATCATTACGCTTGTAGCTATTTGAAGTTTTTGAGATATATATATAGATATGATATATATATAATTAGTATTTTCATTATCTTATTTTTTCTATTCTTTTTTTTTTACACATTCTGTTACGTTATCAGTTAAAAATGACTGGTCGCAAGTATTATCCTAGCAATTAGCCATATTCCTATATTTATCTACTGTGCTATAGTAAGAAAAGTATATATAATTATATATATTTTGTCTATATTAAATATTCAATAATTATATAATTAACAATAATATCAGTAAGAAAAAATTTGAAGAAGGCTCATGTCCGATTATTACCGCCTTATCCTAGTTACGTACTCTCAATAAGCCAAGTTTATATATTTGTCTTTATTAAGATATACATTGAGAATATTTGTGCAATATTGAAAATTTGCATTAATCTTCATAAGAATTACATAAGGATCGTGGTTTTTTTTTTATTTTTATTTATAAACAATTTTAAGTTAAATCAATGAATATGAAGAAAAAAATGTCTACATTACATAATTTATAATTGAATGAAAAAAAAGATTGTTTAACAGTCAGTATATTTTCAATCGATCTTAAGTCTATATATAAAAGTTAGTTAAAGGTATGAGTTTGTTAAGTTTAACATTAAATGATTGAATTACTTTTTTTTCGTTTTTTTGTAATATGATTATAAGAGGTGTCGAAGTTGCATGCTTTTAATTGAATAAGTTTCGATTTGACTTAAGGCAATTTTTCAATCATCAATTGTTATGAAGTTGTATAAATTGAATTTCAGTACATATAGAAGGTTGTAGAACCACAGAGCTTTTTAGTAGATTCTAGAACCTATAGTAATATATATATATATATATATTATCATATTTAATATATTAATCTATATAATATATTATATAATGTATACATAATATACTATATAATATATATAGTTATAATATATATTATATTAATAATACTTTTAATATTATATATTATATATTAATATATAATATATAGTATAATATATATTTATCTGGTCAATTTCTTAAGTATTAGCAGAGCAATCGAAAAAGTACCTTTGAAGCATTAAACGTACTAAATACATATGTTGTGGTGACTAGACGATTCATAATTAACCTTTGGGTTTTCTGAATATCTGAGTAAATTGCGGATTCTTTTGCTTTTGGATGACGTAGAGTGGTAATTAGAAAATTGGACTACTTATATTATTGAGGAATTATCTATTTTATGTTCCTTTTATGCCCTTCATTATATATAATTTTCATACTGTAAGTAACTTGTTAATATATATATAATTATAAAGTAAAATTTTAGGGAAAGTTAAACAATAAGTAGTGGCATAAATTGAAAAACATTTCAGGTTCGTCTCATGGAATCGGGTATGATAGTTATGGAAGTTGGAGATGCGGGATAATACTAAGAACATGATTCTACTTAATATTTTATATTTATTTAATATTATATATATTATATATATTATATAATTATATATATCTATATATATATAATTTATATAAATGTTTAAATATATCTTTATATACACTACATCTATATAATAGTATAGGCGTAATATATTAAAAATTAATTATACTACTATAATAAGTATAGATATATATTCTTATAATATTATTATATATATAATATTATATATATATATAGGTATATATACTACTTATATACCTTTAAATAAAGATGTTCTAAAATAAAATATTAGGGTTTGCTTATATCTGCAATAAATGTTAGAGCCGTTAAACGTAAAACTGAATATACGTTCACTATAAAATAAACATATTTATTATTTAAACTGGTAGAATATCTATTAAACTCACCAATATAGAAGATGAAGAAAAAGTTGTAATTCAGATTGTATGACTATATATATTTTTATATCATAGTATTTAATATATATATATTTATATATGTTAATTTGTTTTCATTTTTGGTTTTATCTTGATAAGTTTAATATTAGACTGACATCATGTAAGGGTCCGAGAACAGAGAGACTGCAACGTGTCGCTGGATGTTGGATCAGCGGAAAATTTTAGAAATGGTTTTTTAAATATGTTTTGGTTGTGTGCGTTGTGTGGTGGTGTGTGCATTCATTGAGATAGGAAATTCACCTTCCCCAAAACAAGAGTTTCTCTCTCTCGTTATTTGCCCTATGATAATGGAGCGGGCTCGCCTTTGTGTGATACTATATTTTAGTTAGACGAGATAATTTCCTAAAGTGGGTGATAAATGGGCGTAATATAATGTTTAATCATAAACTTATTTTATAATATAACTAAATTGGGGCGAAACCTACCCATTTAAGTTCGGGGTAAACCTAGAAAAGGATGGGCATGGTGGCCATCGGGTTTGAATAGATCGAAAATAAATGTGTACAGAGGCTCTCTGCGGCCTCATCGGGCTCGGGTTGGACGGAAGTATCGTAGTCGCGGGAATTTCGTCCTTAGCTACCTAGTCCCTCCGTCTGGTTTAGAGCCCCTAAATGGGGAAAAATACGATAAACCCATGGTTTTCACTTAAATATTATTTATTATTATTATTGCATAAACAATAAAAAATTATATTAAAAAAAAAAAAAAATCAACAAAGTTTTTCACCGCGACTCCAAAATTAATATTAATTTTGTTTTACTTGTAGGTGCTAGCTTAGTTCCTCTATAAGTACATGATTCAGCTTTGACACTCTAGACGTTATCTATTAATTATTATATGATTATTATTATATTTTATTATTAATTATTATTTATTATTATTAATTATTATTGATTATTTAATTATTATTTTAATTATTTTGATTATTTATTATATTATTATTATATTATAATTATATTATTATTATTTATTTAGTATAAACTAAATTATTCTAATATTTAATACATTTTTTACCATAGGCACATCTAGAATAAGAATTTATCCTTTAGATAAAAGTATAGGGTGAATTTGCTAAAAATACAGCGTATACGAATTCGGATATTTATAGGTAACAAAGAAAATTCCACGATTACTCTAAAATTTCCACGGAACACACTCGAAGCCAATCTTTACGGGCGCACTACATGCGGAATACATCAGCAATATTGTCTAAGCTCTAAGAATAGTATTGACAGAATGGTGTCATATGAAAAAAAATAGTTTTTATAGAGAAAAAAGTAGTACGAAACAACTCATTTTGGCTAGTATAATAGGAATTTTTACATGTGACTATATATTAGGATTCAACGTTATAGTAAAGCTTATATATAATATTGACTCAAAGTATATCGTTATTATAATTATATATATAGGATTATTTTAAAACTTAACGAATACTATACAATAGGTATGTAGAGTACCGGGCGATGTGAATGACCATCCCGAAAGAGGAGCCGAGGCATGGTAACCTAAAAATCTATAACAGCTACACGAGAAATAATATTCCATTTTATTCTATTTCTGAATAAAGAGAGAAAAAATTAAAAGAAAATACACTCCGTGGCGTTTCTTCACTGAAATGTGTAAAATGTTGAAAAATTGCAGTTTTTTGAGACTACGAAGAAGGTGGAGTAGTCGGAGGGAGCGCGTAAAATTTACCAAAGTGTTTTTGGAATTTTTCAATTTTATAAGATAAGAGACACTCGAGGGCGAAGGGTGAGAAAAGACTTAGCAGTGGACTACAAGCTCCGTGGTGGCTTCTTCTCCCGCCTAACCGGGGGACGACGGGTGGAAGGGCTCCCCTTTTGTTCGCTTCGTCGATTAAATAACTTGAAAATTTTATCACTCAAAAGAAAAAAATAACATTTTCCCAAAGCGTAAAAATAAAATGGTTGCAACTTTTGCTATGCGTGAACTAATGCAGGATTTCAAGGTCAATCACATCAGTGAGGGGGGGGTATGGAAGACATTTGCTCTAGCGTTCGTACGCTTATATTCAATTTATTTAAGTGGTGGGTAGACTAAGCGGGATTGGACGGGAGTATATGTGGAGATACACATACTTAGAATACTTTTTACAAAGTTAATATTCTTTTTGGTCTACATTTTGAAAATTTTCTTCATATGACTAATTTCCTAATGCTTGTAAAGATCAAATGTTATTTGTTTTTTTTGTTTACGCTGCTCGTAGAATTTTCGGAGTTTTTTATTTTTTTTTTTTTATTGTTTTTTCTTATATAGTTCTACATTCCGGTAAAAGCTAAATACGCTGAAACACAAATAATGTGACTCTTGCGTTCTTCTCTCTGGTGAATGGCGTTCGATAGCCATCATTTACGGGTAAAGATACTACTAATACTCTCACTCTGGCCCTTTTCTTAGTACACTATACGAAAGATTTAAGTACAAAATATTTATTTGATGTGTATCATTCGTTTGGCCTACAGAGCTATAATATATATACTTTATTATATATATATATATATTGTAATATATATATAATAAATATATATATAATCATATAATATATAATTCATTGCAATAACCAAAAGTATTAATATATATATTAATTATTAATATATTAATTGATAATAAATTAATGTATATAAATATTAATAATTATATAGTTAATATTATATCATACATATATGTATCATATATCCAATATTCTTCTCATATAGATAATATATAGCTATATATATATATATATATATATTATATTATTATTAATTATATAATTAATATTATAATTAATATATACATGATATAATATATATATTATATATATATAGTATATATTATATTATTACTATATATATTATATATATTATATATAATATAATATAAATAATATATATATATATATATATATATAGTATATAATTGATAAAACCAACATTATTTATGAACACTTTAATACTGGCTATTTCTATTTTACTAAAATTCAGTTTGACTAGTATTTATTAATATATATAATTTTTTTTTTACTCATACTAGACACAGAATGATTTGTAAGAAATTATTTTGAAGATTACACGAGGAACACCATTAGGAATAGATTTAAATACTGAACAGTGGTATTGGCAGTTTTCGAAAAGCTGATATAGAGCAAACGGAGATAAAATCAGAGGTTTTACACAAAGGAGGAAAAATACCGAAAGAATGAAGTTTAAAAATGAAACTTTTGTTTTAGACTCTAACGAAATCTTTGGATATACGAGCCTTACAATAAAACATTTACCAGTTAAGTTTTATACACATTTGCAAGAATTTTTACATATTTACAAGAATGCAGCTCAACTTTTTCTAAATTTTTATATAGTTCTTACTTCTGACAAATCTTTTTATCAGAGGTGGTGTTTCTCAAGAAAGAACAGTCATTTTAATAGGAATGTTTTTGTTAGATCTCACTTACATTAAAGAGAAAAATATATATTCTAATAAATAAAATTCAATATATATATATATATATATATATATATATATATATATATATATATATATATATATATATATATATATATATATATATATATATATATATATATATATATATATATATATATATAAATATATATATATATATATATATATATATATATATATATATATAATAATAATATATATATATATATATATATATATATATATATATATATATATATATACTCTACTTCACTATATATATATATATATATATACTATATATATATATATTTGTTTTTAATCTATTTTTGTGTGTGTGTGTGAAGGTGTGTGTGTGTGTGTGTGTGTGTGTGTATGTGCGTGTGTGTGTGTGTGTGTGTGTGTGTGTGTGTGTGTGCATAGGCGTGGGCTTTCTATTTACTTTACCAACATCCGCGGCTTAAAATCTAACTTTGCCTCTGTGGAATATCACCTATCTAACTCTAACCCTAACCTTTTGCTCTTGTCTGAGACTCAGATGGCTAAGAATTCACCCTCTAACTCGTTTAATGTATCTAGCTATAACTTATTTCATAATTACCGTCTGAAGGGTGGAGTGTGTGTCCTATGTAAACATTAATACTCCTGTAACACGTCTCGTGAATCTCAAATCTCCTAACTTCGATGTTCTGTGGCTCAAAATCTTTCTTCCTTCTACTACAATAATCTTGTGCTTCTGCTACTGTTCTTCTAACAGAACAGATTTTCACTCTTTCTTTGGTCTCACTACCTCTCTGGACTGTTATATCTTCTCATCAAAATACCAGGGTCCTCTATTTAGGGGATTTCAATGCACACAACACTGAATGGTTGGGATCCTCTCACTTTGATTTAGGTGGGGAGGCGAATCATTCCATTCTCAACGATCTGGAGCAACTAATCAAAGAACCACACACATTCCGGATCGTCCCAACCAATTCTTGAACACACTTGACCTATGTTTCACCACTAGTCCTTCTCTCTATAAATACACCACTTCGCTCCACATTGGTAAATCGGCCTTATATCTCTGTATACTTTCTCTCCAACAGCTCCATCCTGCCCTATGCGGGTTTTCTGGCACTTTGATTGGGGTGGTGGGGGGCCTTGCCGTTGCTTCTACGCTAACCATAATTGGAATGACTGCTTTGACTCTGATGACGCTTCGGCTTCTGCCGCTAAGGGAGCTGTAATCGTTGACAGGATGAGCAGGTTCATTCCTTTTTCGATTAAATCTTTCTCTCCTCATAATCAATGGTTCGATCGTGCTTGTTCTCTGGCCACATTCCAGGCTGAGGAACCAGCGCTTATCAGGGTGGAAAAATTCTCATTCTCCTATCACTCTTGCCATTTTCATTCAGCTAGAAATCATTGCAGGGATACTCTTCGACGATGAGCAAAGCGGGCTTTCATCAAACGAAAGTGCACTAACCTCCTGGTTCTACTACTGACAAATCTTTCTGGCCTCTTGCCAAAAACATTTCTAACACTTCTGTTAATCTGCCTTTCCTCCTCTTATTCGATCCGATCTCTGTTGCTAACTCTCCAACTGAAAAGGCCAATCACTTCGGCCGTATTTTCCTCTAACTCAACCCTGGACGTTCTGGCATTTCCCTCCTCCTCCCTCTCCTCTCAGGTGTCCTATGTCTTTGCCTGTGATTACATTTGATCGGGTGCATGGGCTCCTGAGATCTATATGAACGATTAGGAGGCAGGGCCCAGGCATCCCTCCCAGTTTGAAGGTGTGCTTCCGAGCCAGTCCACTCCCTCGTTCTTCATATTCTCTATGTCATAATGCAACACTTTCCCTCAATTATTTGGAAGCACATGTCAACTATTCCGAAAAAGGAAGCCCGCTCTGATCCTTCTAACTGTCGCCCTATAGCTCTCACTTGTTTCTATCTAAGATCTTTGAAACCCTTCTTAGCTCTCACTTCTTAGACCATCTGGAATCTCATTTCTCTTCTTTCCGATCGCCAGTACGGCTTTTGGCGTTCGAGGTCTACTGGTGATATACTTTCCTTCCAACCGATTTATGGTTTTTCGCCCTCAGGAACTACAGGAGACTTGCGTGGTGGCGCTTGATATCAAAACATTTGACCAGGTGTAGCGCCATTCATTGCTCTCAAGCTCCCTCCCTGCAGGTTTCCTCTTCTCTTTGCTTGCCCACCATCTAGCTTTCAACTTCCAAATCGCTCAATATCGGCTGTGGTTGATGGGGCGACTTCTTCTTCTTCTTTTTCTGTTGACCAGTGGTGTTCCTCAGGACATGTCTTATCTCCCACACTTTATTCTTACTTTATTAATGATCTTCTCACACTACACATCTAACTCTATCACTCATATGCCGATGACTCGAGCCCCTTCATTCTTCAACTCATTTCAATTCTACTCCCTCTTTTTTCTAGAATTGCCTCGTCTTAATCTTTCGATTCTATTCTGTGATCTAGATAATTTCGATTGGGGTGTCTCAACCCCTTGTGAAATTCAATTCTTTAAAAACTCAACTTCCACAAATCTCCCTCTCTAAACTTCTAACTTTAATATCTCTTTCGACGGTTCTTTTTCTCGTCTCTCCTGTTGACAATATAAACATCCTTGGCCTTAAGATAAAACAAAAAAATGTCTTGAAAACCTCCCATAACGTTTGCTAGGGCGGCCTCAAAGAAACTGGGAGTTCTGTTTAGACTGCGAGATTTTTTCCTCTCTCAGTTGCTCCAGCTATACAAGGGTCTCATCCGCCTTATACAGGTACCTATTCTCCTTATCTAGGGTGGCTCTGGTTTCAGCTTTTGGACAGGGTCAGGTCAAAAGCCAAAGGCTATAAACTGTTCTGTTCTTTCCAGTTCACTTGACCCTCTATCTATGCGGCGCGATGTTGGTGCTTTATATCTTTTCTATAGGTACCGCAGCGGCAGGTGTTCGAGAGAACTTACCACTCGCGTACCACCACCTTTACGACGCCTCTGGCACAAAGGGGTGCTGTAATGCGGTTTATGTTGGTAGGTAACTCCAGGCTAGTTCGTTGCGGTGCTTCCTTTCCTGCTACATCTGTTCTGTGGAATTCTCTTCCATCTCCTGTGTTTCCTATTTAATCTCCCTCACTTTAAAGCCTGCATCTGTGCTCATCTGCGTAATTTACGCTAGTGGATGAAATTTTAGCGTGCAACACCCCCTCCTTGAATATTGCTCTGCCCGTGAGTGGTGACAACTGTACTAATATATATATATATATATATATATATATATATATATATATATATATATATATATATATATATATATATATATATATATATATATATAGAAATCCCAGCTACACGCATGTATATATATATAAAAATATATATATATATGCCAGCATCCCGAAGAGGCATATAACTAGAAAACTATAACATCTACAGGAAAATAAATAACATTTTATTAAT
>JABUQX010084658.1:27500-32705 GCA_015478945.1 Trachelipus rathkii
TGGTTGGGAACAATCAATGAAGATATGGTGTGTGCAGATTGCGAAAGAGGTGTGCTTGATGGCAAGAATTGCAGATGTGGGAGGATCCAATGATGCCAGATGGCGCAGGAGTGATATTGGTGTGGCTTAATGCAGGCGTTCAAGTATCACCCCGGGTAAGCGCTTTCGTCTGTGTAGAGGAAGACCATTCACCAATGTTCGACTTTATATTTTTAAATTTCGCCCCTCGCTGATTACTCGTCTAGCACTCTTCAAAATCATTATAGCTATCAATTCTGAAGTGAAAATTGAAGCATGAGGGGGCGGGTATGGGAGTGGTTGCAGTCAGGAAAGACATGGTACCCACACTCTTCCATGTTTTAAATCCGCCAGTAAGCTGGGTCATCCACCCGTAGACTGAGAGAGACAGGAATGATACCTTTATCCAAGGCAGATGGGGTGAAGTAGATTTGGAGGGAAGGTCAGGACCAGCAAATGGTGGGAGCAGAACGGCAAGGTGCTTAAGCGCATCATAAGAGAACATCAACACCTTTACAAAGGGATGTTGAGGAAGTTAGGATATTCGCACCAACTTCTTCCTTGCAAATGGCCAGTAAATAGGATACCAGGTCTCACCAGAGATAGTGTTAGAGCAGATTGTTGGGGTTTGAGAAAGCGAAACAACGTGCACTTGATGTATTCTCTTTGAAAGTGGCATCACGTCAGTTCAACTTCAAGGCTCACCGGAGGGGACGATCTGGAGGCTCTAGCCAATTGGAATACGGATCTTACCTCGCTTTCGATGGGATCAAACAGGTATAGTAGGTTGGGAAGTTGTTACGTACTACTCAGCCATAGTCCAGCTTCTAGTCAGTTTAGGGCGGTGTGGAAAAGTAAATGGGTCTTACGTCAATAATTCCAAATTTTGAAGGTAAATGAGCATGGGTTAAACAGCGATGAGTCGTTTCAGGAGTTTTAATGTGTGAGTGCGTATATTGATTGATCAAAATCTAGGATGAGTCTTAGAAATTTAACTTGTGAAGTTACAGGAATGGTGATCATATAAGGTTGGGTTCGGGGAGGAAGGTGAAAGGTTCTTCGACTACCTTTTTTTCTAAATAGCACTGCTGAGGTATTGGTGGGTAAGAAATGGAAGTGATGCGAATTACCCATTTTGAAATATTCTCAATCAGCTAAGTTGGGATAACCGTTGAATTTACATTACGACGCGGTAATGATATATAGCGCCAGGTCGTAACATATCAGGAAAAATTGATTCGCTGAGACGTGGAAGATATCATTGAATCCCAGGCCATCATCAATATCATAGAACACACCCTGGAAAGCCTTCTAAAAGAAGTCAGTGGGTTATCATGAAGAGCATCAAACTGGATGGATTTGTCTGACAGAAGGTATGTAAGAAAGAGAGATTGAACTGTCCTACGAAAACCGACATGCGAGTGGAGTTTAAGGAGAACCTCAGTTCTCTACGTTGTGTCATAGCTTTTTCAAGGTAAAAAGAACACCAAGAACCTTACCAGTTGAGAAGGCTTCCCAGATGTCATGATCCAGTTTTAACAAGGGATCCACCTTGGCCGCACACGATTTTAGGAAACCAAACTGGAGTTTGAAAAAGTCCTTGGCAGCTCTCTCCAGAATAGGAAGAACATTTAGCCATTTCTCATTAAATTACAAATATGACAGGTCAGTGAGGTGGTCTTTGGTTGTTCTGTAACTGAATCTTTCCCAAGTTTGAGAATAGGGATTCCAAAAGCTGTAGTCCGAATAGATGGAAAAGAGGATTCGATCCAGATTCTTGAAATCAAAGATAACTTAACACATGTTGAAGGGAGAGTGTAACATCATCGGATTCAACTAAGGCTCTGAGAGACTCCAGTGGAATGCGGATCTCCTCGTTTTAGATAGGATAGCAGATGGCAGAGTTTTGAGTTTGACCATATACTGCAGCCATAGTCCAGCTCGATCGGATTAGAGCACTATGTGGGGCAATAAAAGTGACTTACGATCAGCACCAAGATTTTAGGTGAGATATTGCAATAGATCAAACACGCAATGACAAGTTGTTTTCAGGAGTTTAATGTGCGGTGCGCATGTTAGGTGGTCATCTAGTATGGGTCCTAGAAATGTGACTTGTGAAGTTACAGGAATGGGTGAACCATATAAGGTTAGGTTCGAGAGAGAGAGGAGGTGTCAGGTTTTCGACTCCCTTTTTCCTAAATAATGCTGCGAGGTTTTGGTGGATGAAATGAAGTCATGGAAATTACCTTATTGTGATATATATATAGCTAGTTGAAGTTATCTTTCAAGAAATGGCATCCTGGCACCGGCAATATATAGCCCGCCAGGTCATTGAGTATAGAGAAAAAATTGATGTCCATCGCTGGGATGAGGTAACGATGTCATGAGATGAATGAAAATAGTAATACACTTAAACGCTGCTACAGAACGCTCATAGGTAAAAGGTGACATGTTTAGACAGAAGAGCACCGAACATGGAAGGATCTGTCTGACAAGGCATTGGTAAAGGGGAGCTGTTCTCAGAAATCGAAGGTGGAAGGTGGAGTTTAAGGAGACCCCAGTTCTTTCACACGCTGTGTCATAAACTTTTCAAAGGTCAAAAAAAAGACAAAATCCATCCAGTTGAAAAGGCTTCCCGGATGCCGTAGTCAGTTTCTTTTGAGGATCCACCCAGTCAGACTGTTTGCGGGCAAACTGGATTTGTTTGAAAAAGCTACGGCTCCCCAGAACAGGAGAAGGCAGCCTGTAACCATTCTCCATTAATTTACAAGTATGACAAAAGTCAGCAAAACTGGTCTTTAGGATTTGTCTGAATTTTTATGCTCCCCAGGTTTGGGAATAGGGTTACAAAAGCTATAATAATCAATATATGGAAAAAGGGATTCAGTCAGATTCTTATAGATCCAACAAGAACAGTATGCAGGGGGATAAATATGACGGAGCAGCCTGCTCTAAGTAGTCAACCGTGAGCATCGCTCAGTATCAAATATTTTACAGTCTGGAGGTCATGAATCGGACCTTTCTGTAATTCTCTATTTGAGATGACGGTGGTTTTCATGTTTATATTTCTAAACAGGATGGAAAGGAATCAGGTGAGTAAACCAAATTAGCCTATTAGTGAAACTGGGATGTATAGATATCATGCATGATTAGATCTTATCGACAGAACTTTGAATCTAGTAGCAACTTATAAAAGAAGTTAGTGATTAGACGATCAAGTATAGTTAAGTGTTTAAATGATAGTATGTTGTGATTAGAAATTTCAAACAGATATCATAATGTTTATTCATACTAGTGGCGCTGACAGAAGTTGATTTTGGTTTTGTATTCTAATGAGATGAAAACAATATGGGATGAGCGCAGCATGATACTAATGATTTATAGTTCTTGCTGGGGAGACATGGGCGAAATAAGTGTGCAGAAGACAGGCGTCGTCGTATATGTGAAGATGAAGAACAAATTATATTCTTGTTTCTAATTTTCAATAATTTCTTTCAAATGTAGATTTGATGAACACATCCTCTGCCACTTTTAAACACACGATCTTCACCAATCAGTCCTCGAGTGCCAAGCGCCTCTTTCGACAAAACACCAGCATATCTTCCTTACAACACTCAACGACTAATTCCCTATAAATCCTACAGTGCCTTTATCCCTCTTACTATATATAGGGTAATAATGATCTTCTCCAATTCCTCGAGACTATACCCCTCATAACGCATTGCTGCATGACTTCGAATACACTCAATCATCATCTCGCCTTCGTTCTTGATCATTTCCTTAGTAATTTCAGTAAATATACATATACCTACCAAATTTATCATTGTTTACCTTTCTCATTCTACCATTGCCTCTCTTTGCTGTGACATATCCCAAAATGCCTATTCCCCTTGCTAACTGTAAGAATTACATATTCACTGTCATCTTCATTACTGCCAATGTTATTCAGATTTTCGAATGTTTCCTCCACACTCTCCTAACATCCATTTCATCAGTTATGAAAGCACCATTTCTATTCATTCTAAGCAGATTCTCTCTCATTCTTGACACTGTTTGCCTTCCTTAAAAGAATAGCTTCCTATTCCTTGTAAATTCATTCATCTATTAAATATTTATTTACCTCTTTTTCCTCCTACGTATGCATCTTTTAGTATTCCTTTTTTCCTTCTTATATAATTCCAAACATCTTTCTTTTGAGACCTCATCATTGGCTTTTAGAACATTTAACCCATTTTTTACTTTTAACTTTTGCATCACCTCTTCATTCCACCACTCACTCTTAACATTTTTACTTCCTACTAACAGCCACATACTTCTTGCTTTTCTAAACAACCACCTCCTTCATTTGCTTTTCTAGATTTGTTCAGTTTCAACTGTTCCATTCAACTGATTTATTTGCAGGGATCTTCAATACCACTTATCTTATTACCTTGTTCATAACTTCTCATTCTTAATTCTACCCCACTACCTTCACTTATCACCTTCCTCCATCAGCCCTACTAGCCTAATTTTACATAAAACAACATCCAATAATCCCATTCCTAGCCCTCTCACTGATTTAACATCCAGCACATACTTCAGCATCACCTTCTTCATCAACACAAAATGAGTCATACTTTTCACTTCAATACCATCTCTACCTACACCAACTCTAGTATGCTTAGAAGGAATACTCTTGTTTTTAAGGAAAGTATCACTTTCACATACCTCTCTCTCACAGAAATCATTCCCACCTTCCTACCATTCTCTTTTCCGGACACCCCAAAAAGCCACCTGTTATATACTGCATCCATTTTTACCTATCAACTATTAAGATTACCCAACACAATTAATCTGAGCTCTACTCATCCCATCCAAAACAACATTCAGATTGTCCCAGAAAGTCTCACTCTTTAACATTACCCTCAGATGGACCATGTCACAACCACACACACCTTGACCTTTTCAAACTTATTGACCATTAAATTCTAGTACTCTGCACAAACAAATCACACATAGCTGTACCGTATATTACTCATCAGAATTGCAACTCTTTCTCCCCCTCTCATTTCTTCCACCCAGCACAGCACACATTTCACATCACACCACTCATTTTTTCATCTATGTTTCAGTCACAGCGAGCAAATCAAGTTTGCCCTTTCTAAACATGCATCTCTCTCTCTTCTCCTCATCATTTATTCCTCTAAC